>SNQN01002434.1:20870-41093 GCA_008642245.1 Bassia scoparia | reverse complement strand
TTCCTGCTGTAGTATCGATATATCTGATCTTGTTGTACAGGATAACGTTCCTCGATCTCCTTATAGAGATCTTTTGGAGGACATTTTGTGTGTTGAGTCTCTTGAAGGTGAAGGAGACCCCATAGTTGATGCTCTAGTCGCTGCACTAGATGGCAAGGAGGAGAGCCGAACGGCTAAGCTGATGCCACTCCCTAGTGACACAGTTTCTGAGGTAACAAAGCCAGAACTGAAACCCCTCCCCTCTAATCTAAAGTATGTGTTCTTGGATGAAAATGAGATGTACCCTGTGATTGTCAATGCTGCACTAAATGATGAGCAGCTCAAAAAGCTGTTAAATGTCTTACGTTTTCATAGAAAAGCTCTTGGGTACAACATTGATGATCTTAAGGGTATTAGCCTAGATTTTTGTATGCACAGGATTCATCTGGAAGAAGGCTGTTGCCCTTGCATACAAGGCSAACYGAGATTGAATCCGAATATGCAAGAGGTGGTGAAGAAAGAGGTAATGAAATTACTTMATGCAGGTATTATTTACCCCATTTCTGATTCTAAGTGGGTGAGTCCCGTTCAAGTTGTGCTTAAGAAGGGCGGGACCACTATTGTGAAAAATGAATAAAAATGAAATGATTTCCACTAGAATTGTGACAGGATGGCACATGTGTATTAACTTCAGGTGCCTTAATGTGGCTACTAAAAAGGATCACTTTCCCCTCCCCTTTATTGATCAGATGATTGAGCGTTTAGCTTGCCATAAGTTCTTTTGCTATTTGGATGGGTATTCGGGATTTATGCAAATTCCGATTCACCCTAAAGATCAGGAAAAGACTACCTTCACATGTCCCTATGGTACTTTTGCATATCGTAGAATGCCATTTGGATTATGTAATGCTCAAGCACCTTTTCAGAGATGTATGATGAGTATCTTTTCTGAGTTTTTAGAGTCTATCATGGAAGTATTTATGGATGATTTTAGTGTGTATGGTTCTTTTTATGATGCATGCTTGAARAATCTGTCTAGAGTTCTCCAAAGATGCGAAGAGGTGAGTCATGGGTTGAATTGGGAAAAGTGCCATTTTATGGTCACTGAAGGTGTTGTTCTCGGTCATCTTGTAGCTTCTAGGGGCATACAAGTGGATAAAGCAAAAGTGCAAGTGGTAGAGCAACTTCCCCCTCCTATTAATGTTAAAGGGGTGCAGAGTTTCCTTGGTCATGTGGGATTTTATCGCCGCTTTACAAGGACTTCTCCAAGATTACAAAACCACTTACGCAGTTGCTTTTGAAAGATGCCCCATTTGTTTTTAATGATGAGTGTCTTGAGTCTTTTGACAAGATAAAACAGGCGTTGATTTCAGCTCCCATTGTGCAACCTCCCGATTGGTGCCTTCCTTTTGAGATTATGTGCGATGCGAGTGACTATGCTGTTGGCGCTGTTTTAGGACAGAGAAAGGAGAAGGTCTTGCATGCTATCTATTATGCTAGCAAGACGCTTGATGGAGCTCAAGTTCACTATGCCACCACTGAGAAGGAGTTACTTGCTGTCGTGTATGCTCTTGATAAGTTTCAGACCTACCTAGTAGGATCTAAAGTCATTTTTTATATTGATCACGCAGCCCTGAAGTATCTCCTGTCCAAGCATGAAGCAAAGCCTAGGCTTATTCGCTGGATTCTCTTGCTCCAAGAGTTTGATCTTGAGATTCGTGACAAGAAGGGAGCAGAGAATTTTGTGGCCGATCACCTTACGAAGGATTCGGTTTGATGATAAGGATCGATCTTTCATTGATGACTCTTTTCCCAGACGATCATTTCTCTGTTCGTATGTCTACTATCCATGGTTTCCGATTATGCAATTATTGTGGTGGCATGTAATGCCTGATGATTTGTCCTATCAACAGAAGAAGAAGTTCATGCATGATGTCAAGCAGTATTTCTGGGATGATCCTTATCTGTCAAGCAATGTGCTGATGGTCTATATCGGAGATGTTTGCAGAATATGGAATGGGTGGCATTGATCGTTGTCATAAGTCTCCTATGATGGTCATGCTGGACATCAAAGCGGTGTTAAAGTCTTGCAATCTGGCTTCTATTGGCCCTGTCTTTTTAGAGACGCTAGATCTTTTGTGCTCTCATGTGATTCTTGTCAACAGAACGGAAACATTCTAGCATCATGAAATGCCAAAATGCATACTTGAAGTGGAGATCTTGATGTATGCGGGCATTGATTATATGGGACCATTCCCTTCCTCTAAGGGAATAGGTTCATCTTGAGCGTGGACTATGTGTCCAAATGAGTTGAAGCCCTTGCGACTCCGAATGCTGACTCTAATACTGTGATGAGACTGTTCAAGCAAGTCATTTCCCAAGATTTGGAGTTCTAGCTGTGATTAGTGATGGGGGGTCCCATTTCCATGAGAAAAAGGTTGATAAGCTGCTCGAGAAATATAAATCTATCATCGTACGGGGTTAGCATATCACCCTAACAAGCAGCCTAGTAGAGGTCTCCAATAGAGAGATCAAATCCATCCTTAAGAAGACAATTGTAAGATCGAGAAAGGATTGAGTGGTAAGTTGAGTGACACGCTATGGCGTATCGAACAACCTTTAAGACTCCGATTGGCACCTCACCATATCGGTCGGTCTATGGGAGAGCGTGTCATCTTCCAGTGGAGCTAGAGTATAAGGCATTATGGGCTATAAAGGAACTAAACATGGATGCAAAGCTTGCGGGGAGAAAAGGCAGGTCTCCTTCAACTAAATGAATTGGATATGAGTTCCGCTTGGGAGCTTATGATAGTGCCAACATTTACAAGGAGAAGACTAAAGATGAACGACAAGAAGATTGTGAAGAGGGAGTTTCAAGTAGGAGATAAGGTGCACTGTTCAACTCTAGCTACGCTTTTTCCTGGAAAGCTTAAGTCTAGATGGAGCGTCCGTTCACCATTACTATGGTGAGCAGTTTGGGTTCGTTGAGCTTCAAAATGATAATGGTGAGAAGTTCAAAGTCACATACAACACGTTTGAAATTTACATGAAGATGCCATGGTGGGTCTCGCTGAGGTTCTATACGCTCGAGACACATCATCCTGAAGGCGTAGAGGTAATACGTCAGGCTCGTGACGTTAAACAAGCGCTTTGCGGGAGGCAACCCGTAGTTTAATGCTTTCTAGAAGTAGTGAGTAGCTAGTGTAMTTGTAGTGTAGAAGCTTTTATGTGAGTGAGGATGAGGGAATTGATCAAAAATTTCACTAAGTGTGCAGGTGAAAAGGGGCTCCGTAGAGACCAAACCGATGGATTTGGGTCAAACCGATCGGTTTGGGGTCGTAGGATTATCCAGGTCGATCGAATGCGTGGCAAAGGAAGTATCAGGCGAAGCTCAAACCGATCGATTTGGGTAGGTCGGTTTGATCCAACCGATCGACTGCGAGACTTAGAGAAATTCTAACTTGAGGTCAAACTGATCGGTTTTGTCTGTAGGTTTGAGTAAGTCGATCGGTTGAGCAAGCTTGGGAAMTATTGATCGAACCTCAAATCGATRGGTTTAGGTCAAACCGATCGGTTTGAGTTGATAGGATTGGTTGGGTCGATCGACTYCAAGACTAAGGAAATTTGGGGACATACCCCAAACCGATCGGTTTGGATCAAACCGATCGGTTTGGGTTGGTAGGTTTAGTTAGGTCGATCGACTTCGAGAGTTTGGGAATTATTGGACGAACCCCAAACCGATCGGTTCAAGTCAAAACGATCTGTTTGAGTCGTAGGTTTAGTTTGGTCGATCGACTGCGCTTATGGGACAAACAACGCTCGAAGTCCAAACCGATCGGTTCAGGTCAAACCGAACGGTTTGGGTCTGGAAATTGCGTAGGGAATCTGCCCTTTCATTGGCTCACGTGGATTTTTCTATCCACTTATCCTCACCAACGACTCTCTCTCCTCTCTTTAATTCTGATTTCCTGAGTTATTCATTCCATTATTTCATCTATCACACTATCATCATCTTCTTCAACCTCTTGAACACTCAAACCTCCATAACCACCAAAACTTCAAATCCTCATTTCTCCTTCATTACTCATCCAAATTCTTCAACTCTTCCACCATTCACTTTCTCTTTTCATCCTTTACATCTTCCACTCTTTCAATCTCTCTTTCTCTCATTCACTTTCCTATACTCCATCCTTTCACCAACACCACAAAAGTTCCATTAATGGCTTCTAGGAGAAGAAGAAGAGAGCCGGAAAAGGAGCCCAGACCCGAGCCCGTACAGGAGGACGAGGATGAGGGAGAGGGGGCGTTGCCATGGCACCTCCAGCATGACAGGGACACCACGCCGGACCTCGATTACCCGGATATTGTTTTCCGGGACGGATACAGAAGGTAAAATTCTTAAACTTAAAGGACCGTGGGTTTCGCACAACTCMTTTTTATTGATCATGCCTATATGCGAACCCTCGGTCTCGAGGATGAATTGCAGCGATTATGTGGTAGTTTAGGTATGCTTAACKTGTATAATCAACATTGTGATACCTACCCTAAAATTGCTTTAGAATTTTTATATTCTTTGTCTTTTGTACAACCTCATGAGGAGGACGTTATACGTACCGTCCGATACAGGTTGTTTAACAGGGAGTTCAGTGCATCTCTTGGTYCCTTCTGTCAAGTGTTGGGTGTGACCCATTACCAACACATGGAACCCCCAGTCCCCACTGTGGCTGATTATTTATGGGTAGCTCTGACCGGTTTGCCATGTACGAACTACCAAAAATTTCATGCCGGTTTTATTAATCAACCGGTAGTTCGTATTTGGCAACGGTTCATGGCGGGGACCGTTTTCGATAGATATGAGCCGAACAACAAGACCCAACGCTTAACATTTTGGGTGGTTACCTATGTTCCGACATCGCTAACTACAAAATAAACATTGTGCATCATTGTGTTCATCACATGTACCGATTTGCTAGCTCGCCGGTTCCCAAGACACATGCCGAGATTGTCTTTGGGGGCTTGGCGACGCTCTTTGCAAGACAAGTACCGGAATTTCATGAGTCCGAGTGCTTCAAGTTTCCTGAGTCTACTCTTATAGACTCCTACTACCTTCGGACCTCCCTTCGATGGGTGGTACGAGGGCAGAACCTTGGGGTACAGTGGGTCCCTGCTAAGGACGAAAAGGGCCGCCTCACCTCCCTCGTCTCTCTTCCGAGCCCTCACACGACTCTTGCACCGAACTCAACGAGGTACATGTTGTATCCTGATGGACAACAACCTGCACCTCCATCGGAGCCCCAGCCTCAGGCCCAGGCTTATCCTCCTCCTCCCDCGGACTATAACTAATCACCCAAACTCAGTTGGGTGATCGGTTTGACGCGTTTAACACGCGTCTAACCACTTTTGTGACTGATTCCCGCCTTGCTATCTACCCAATGTATGATTATTTTGCTAGACGAGGCAACATTAACCCTGTAGGTCCTCACCCCTCTTGGTACACTTACCCTAAGGGTGGCTTTGGTGCGCCATCTGGCAGTGCCGGTGGATTTGGCGGTGGTTTTAGGAACAATTATCAGGGTGATGGTTCGGGCCGTGGGATGGATGATGATGATGATATGGATTGAGGTGCTTGTTTCCTTTTCTCCCCCTAGCATTGAGGACATTGCTAGATTCGGCTTGGGGGGGAAGAACAAGCACTTTATGACGGTAGTTTGAGGTAMGTTTATCTCTTTCTAGTGTAGATTTTACTACTTTTTAGTATAGATTTTATTGCTTTCTAGGATAGTTGCAAGGTTTGTACCATTCATTAGGAGTGGGAGTTTACTTGCAACAAAAAAAATGTATTTCTTTCTTAGTGTAGTTTAGGAAAAAATTAGTGATTTCTTGCTCTTGTATATGATTGGATTCTCCTGTAAAGCATGTCTCCCTGTGCCCCATAGTGAAATTTTTTTTATGCTTGTGATGCTTGAACTCGACCTTTGTGAACATGTGATTGCTTTTCTGATTCCTTAACTGGATTTGATGGATATGATTTAGCATGATGTATCTTTGGAACGAGGAAGAACTGAACTTGAGAGGACTTGAGCTTAAATGCATGATTATTCATATTTCTTTCTTGTGTGTTAGTTCCTGGTGTGTCACTATCTCGTAATCTTGGCTTGGTACTTGTCTATTTGACTAGTTGGTCGTGTGTTGAGCATGATAGGAGGCTTTCATTGTTAGAGCCGTGCTTCAGTGTTTAGAAACATTATTATCCCTTGATCCCTAATTTTGAGCCTGATTCCTTTCATTTCATGATTACCTACATTACAACCCTATTTTGGCTTTGTTCGAGTAACCCAAGTCTAGCTTGGGGGAGCATATTGGAGGGTGATGTGTGTTTCGTGGGTGAGTTTTATTAGAGGCTCATATTTGGGGTGGTGTTGTGTTTCGCAGTATGTTCCTTAGCTTGAGTATCGTCATCATTTCTATGTAAAGTGCAAGGCAAAAGTTGTATATTTCAGTTTATATAAAAAGAAAAAAAAAGAAAAAAAAGTGAAAAAAGAAAAAAAAAAAATCCAAAAATAAGTTCTATTTCATAGTTTATTAGTCCAATAATGCCTTTGCACTTATGTTTGTTGTAACAAAGATGATGATACGATGTGGTTGCGATTCTAGGAGTTGGTCGGTTTTGGTTACTTGAGTTGGAGTTTGCTTGGAGTTGTCTTAGCCTTATCACTTGGCTATTTGCGTTGACTGATGAATGCTCCCTTGAGTTAGAGTTTTAGCTCACATTTCCCAAAATTTATCCTACCCCTAACCTTAGCCCCATTACAAGCTATTAAAAGTCCTCACTTGATAAGCATGTGTCCATTTTTGTCTTGTAGATTGAGTACCTTGCCAAGGTCGTTGAGTTGTGTATGCATTTCGAGTCGACTTGTAGGTTGAGTGCTATTGTCGTCCCTTTCAAACACATGAGTGTTGGTGAGATGGGAGTGTTGCTTTTAGTGATTTAGGCCTCAAAAGTTGATTCATGTGCACATCTTATGCGCATGTGGGGGTGGTGAGCGATTGGGTTCATTTTTAACCCACCACARAAAGAGAGGAGTGCCACTAGCGAGAAGTTCTTCCTTGATTCRGTTCTCTRTGTTCTTGATGGCTAATTGTGTTGTTGATGATTCATATTTTGGATAAGCATTGAGTTACTTGGGATCCTTGGTCGGGGAATTGGTCATAAGTCTCTGCAATGTTGTTTTGATAGGGTGAGACGTGTTTTGCTTGTGAGTCTAGCGGAGCTTGCTTGAGGACAAGCAAGAGTTTGGCTTGGGGGAGTTTGATGTATTGGATTATTGTATGGTTTTTCCCCTCATTCTCTTGTCATTTTAGTTYATTTTGGCCTCCTTAAGGCCTTGTTACTACTAATATTGTGTATTTAGTGTTTTGATTAGTTTTAGTGTCTTTTCATAGCTTTTGGATCGATTTTGGGATGATTAGAGACACTACGGAGCTTCACGGGAGTAGCACGAGGCGTGGATCGAGCGGAGATAAGCTAAGCACGAAGAACCAGCTCAAACCGATCGGTTCACTTTAAATCGATCGGTTTGGGATCTAGTTTTGGGCTCGCGTTTCTGCTTGCTTTTGGCTTTAATGAGGAGGGCATTTTTGTAATTTAGCAGCTCTTTTAATTCAGAAAAATAACAAGAGTATTTGAGAGGAGAAATCCTAATATGTAGATTACTGTTTTATCATCAGAGATTAATTTCAAAACTCAAATTACGTATTGTGGAACCCTAGATTTTGCTATTCATTGGAGATTCAATAAAATTCATTCATTCATCAATTTCAATTGCCCTTTTGGTAATTTATTTCATCCTTTAATTCATTCTACTATAGCTTTTAATTTATTTATGCTTTTGATTATGTTTTCCCCAATCGCAATTAGCATGTTTAATTTGAATATGTGTGAGTAGTTTAATTTCTAGGGCGATTGGGGATCTATGGCAATATGATTGAAATGTTTTTGTCTTGATTCGATTCATGACTTGGCTTTTAAWGAATTTCCTATTATATTGTTCTTCATGTTAATCAATTTCGTAGGGTCCAACTTAATTGCTTAATTTGATTAGTCACAAGTCTCTAGATCTAGCGATTGAGACTTTGCACAAGATCAACATCAATAGGTAGAACGAGACTATCCTAGGCGGAGAGATACGGTTAGGAGTAGTTCTATGGTTTAATTGATTCGAGAGAGCTTTGACCCTATTTTGATTATGCCTTATTATGAATTGTTGATGCCAATTTACTATTAATTACTGCTATAGTGAACCATAGCCCTAGATTCGTTAATTATATAGTTTAATCATCATTGTTCATCGTTTTCATCAGTCTTAATTAGTTACAATCACAATCCAAGTTATCTTTTATTAGTTTAGATGGTTTGATCCAGTTAGTCAGTAGTAGTTGCTTCCTTGTGGATACGATCCTGTTACCATTAGCTGCACATTAGTTTTAATAGGTACTTTTGATAGGCACGCGACAAGCATGTCATTGGTGTGTCACCGGGCCGGACTAGGTCTTGTCCCTCTGCCTCGGGGGCTACGACAAATTGGTGATAACTTTGGTTTTGCTGGAATTGAATTCTTGCTTTTATATAGTGTGAGTATGCCTAGAGTTATGTGTCTTATATTCAAAGAAAGTAGAGAAAGTCACCACCGCACTCTTTCGGGGAGTTGCGGAACCCGATTTAAGCCTTGCCTATAATTGCATAATGCAAGGGGCGAAGGACTCCATAATCTGGTCGTGCAACAAAGGTCATGGGTTAGGTGATAAGAGTTAGGGCGAAGTAGTGCACAACGCCCCCCTGGCATCTAGCGGCTGACTGCGGCGAAATCAAGAGAGCTGTTGGAATTTACCTTAAGACTCGCCGATCAAACAAAAATTTATAAATRGAACAAACTACTATACTAGGTATAATCGGTAAGTCCGAGTCGAACCCAAATTAGGCTAAAGTATTCCTTGAGTTTGGAATCAAATGATTTGGGGGTGTAAATTCAAAGCTGAGGATTGAAAATAGCTAAAACTAGTGGCAAGCTAAGGAAATTGAAGTTTTAGAAAACAAAGGACAAAACACCTAGGGTCACTAGGTTGCCCAACCATACATATGATCGATGCCAATCAAAAGGATTTACTCAATTCAATGTAATGRAATTGTAACTCTAGCATAGGAAAGTTGATGGAATTATCTCCCAAGTCATCCAACGATACTAAACCAAGCTTAAATTGAAGTCCCCTTCTAATCCTAACAAGGTCTAGTCATGAACAAGTAAGCTAGTAATCCTAATCATCCCTCCAATCCCTTGAAATGATTGAATAAGGCAATCTCTCTTACATCAAGCCTTGGGTGGCCAAAACCAATACAAAACATGATCAAGAAGCCACAATTTAGGAGAAATAGGATGATGAATTGAGTTTAATAATATATCATTTTGGCATCAATCAAGCATAGTTGGGCTCCCTAGATACCTAAGCTAGGAAACTACTCACAAAACATGTTTAAGAACATCAAAGCAACAAATTCAAAGCTAGAAAACTACAAAGAAGCCATGAATTCTCAAGTAATAAATAAAAAATAGGGTATTGAATTTCTACTTCAAAACACAACCAAAATCAACTAAAGTTTTTACCAGAATGATCACAAACTATTCAAGATTAAATATATCAACAAGAGAAATCAAAATTGAAACTCAAAAAGAAAACCCATAAAACTTAGAAAAATGAAAATGGCAAAAAAATGAATTAAAATTGCTCAAAACTAAAAACAAATGCTACTAATAGACTCACCTTGAAAAATTAGATGGAGTCGATATAAGAATTGCAAGATTTGGCTAAGTATTGAAGATTCTACAAGCAAATTTGTGAAGAACACTAGTTGTTTTCTCTCTCCTAAAACTAAGAACAATGAATGAAGAAGATGGTGAAAATGAAAGAAAAACTAGAAATTCCAATCTAACACCAAATGAAATTCTACTTCTCTACTTGTTTTTCTCTCTCCTCACAATCCTATCTATATCAAGCTCATTACAAGTCTTTTGAAAAATTACAAGTTTGCCATTAATAATATAACATGTGCCTAAATATACTCCCAAAAGTCAACCAAAAACCAAGTCAAACTCAGTCGACAGGCTAGGCGAGGGCGCACAAATCGAGGCTAGAGCTCACCGTTGCTTCTGACTCGGAGCAGGAAAATGGAAAGAAGAGAAGCGCGGGCTAACCAATGGTGGCACGGGCTTGGCACAGGCTCACTGTAGCCATTTTRTGTAGGAAGAAAAGGAGGAGAGTGAGGCATGTGCCTGGCTCTCGGGCTCGCCTGTTGAGTTCCCTAGTTTGAGTTTTGATGGATGACAAATTGCGTTGGACTATCATATTGCATGCAATTTTCTATTTGCATGTGTAGGTACTAAAGAAATAAGTTCAATGGATGAAAAGACAAAGCTCATGAAGCCAAGTCTTAAAGTTTGCATGAAGACCAAAGTTCTTAGAGTCATATTCTTAGCTCTTAGATGCAATGTAAGTGGTATGAAGATTTGTTTGTGCACTATAAAGGTTAAGTCTAGAGAGATGAACTAGTTGTCGATAATAAGGAACCTCGGTTACTTATCATACACAACTACAAGTAAATTTGGCTGACTAGAACAGTATGACAACAGATCTGAACCAGTCCTCTCGAGTTTACTTCATGTATTCATATTTTAGGAAAGTTTTCTTTCCGTGTCAAAACCGATTTCAAAATTTAACGAATGCATGGTTTGTTGTGCAAGCTAGTTTCCTTAAGTATGGTAAGTATATTGTATGACTTCATACTTATTTTATTTGAGGACAAATAAACTCAATGGATATATTTTCCATGAAATAATTAACTTATTTCCAAGGAAAATATATCCTAATGATTTCATGCAATATACAAACCAAAGGCTTACTTAAGGGAATCGGTTAACACACAAACCCTAACACTTTTGCACGATCAGAATTTGAATACACTTATTGCAAAATTTATCTCAAAAGTCTCAACCTTGCATAAACCCTAATACCATATTAAGGACTACAATTACTCTCATCTTAAGCATATTAGGCCAATTGTTTCTGAGAAAAAATTACTTTAATTGAGCATTCTGTGAGTTCAGTTTGCTGGGGAAGTTGATCGGAGATCATCTTCATTTGAGCCATCATTGTTGGTGGTTGAGTTGAACTTCCATTGGTGGAAGTTGGGAATCATTTGTGCATAGTCGCATAAGTGATCGAGTATAACTCTTTTTGTTCTTTTGAGTTGATTAATAAAAAGAGTGAMTGAGTGAATGGAGGACGTAGACTTATTAGAAGTCGAATCTCGTTAAATCCGTGTGTTATTTATTTTATCACAATTATATTTCCGCTACTAGAGAACTGTTCTCAAACAGTTCTTAACTCAATTGAAAATTTTACAACATTCATATAACAGTCAATTCACCCTCCCATCTTGAGTGTAACTTGTACTTTCAACTGGTATCAGAGCCTAACTTCTTGAAAGGGTAACACCTAGAGAAGGAAGACACTATGAGTACTCAAGAGATGACTAACAAATCTGGAGGATCAAGACTGCCCAAGTTCAATGGAACAAACTATCCTTGGTGAAAGATTTGCATGCAAAACTTTATCATTGACACTGACTGTGAGTGTTGGATGGTAATCAAGAATGGACCAAAGAGGTGATTAGCAATTCAGATGGTACTGAGAAGAAGGAGAGTGAGTACACAAGTACAGATCTGAAGACTCACAAAAAAAAAATGCTAAAGCCAAGTCACTTCTTCAACTAGTTATTGCTGATAATGAGGTAAGTTGTATCTTAGCTTGCTCTACTGCTAAGGAAATATGAGAAACCCTAGAATTAGCCTATGAAGGCACTAGTGAAGTCAGGAGATCTAAAGTTGATATGCTTATGTKTAAATATGAAATTTTTGATATGAATCAAGATGAGAATATAAAGATATGTTTACTCGTTTTCTATCAATTATTAATGAACTTAAATCTCTCGGTAAAAACTTCACTAGTGAAGACATGGTTAGAAAAATCTTCAGAAGTTTGACAGGGAAATGGCTGCCCAAGGTCACTACAATCCAGGAAGCTAAGGATCTATCCACTTTGTCCGTAGAACAACTTATTGGGTCCTTAATGACTCATGAGATGTTAGTGGACTCAGAGGAAGAAAAGACCACCAAAAGTCGAGGGCTAGCCTTGAAGGGAGAAGAAACTGAAGAAGATTTGGACGAAATTGGTTTAATGGCCACAAGGTTTGAAAGAAGCCTTAGTTCACAGTTCAAGGGAAAGTTGGGGAAAAACAAGGGCAATACAAAGAAGACAAGTTCCGTCACTGGTTGTTTCAAATGTGGTGAAATTGGACATATGATCAAAGACTGTCCAACATGGAAAATTGACAAGGGACAACAAATGGAGAAGAGAATGACAAAGAGGGCTATGCTTGCTGCCTGGGGTGATTTTGATCCAGGCGGTGAAAGAGAGGAGGACGAGGCCCTAGTGTGTGTGACTACAATGTTGGGAGACGTAGACTAGAGGTAGACCAGTTCAGGGAAGAAATGACACATGTGTCTCATGGCAGGTTGCAACTCTTTCGATGAAGAACATGTAACTATTTCTGATATGCATGAACAAATGAGATATTGTGATAGAGATGAGTTACTAGGCTTTATTGATTCCGCTATTGAACAAAATGTTAAAGGAAATGTTGCTTATAAGGCCAACTAAAAGAAGCTAAGGGAAGTAACACAAAATTTACATCTAAGTGAATGTCGTTCTGTTGAACTTGAACTTATTTGCATAGAACMGAAAGAGAAAATTTCAGAGCTTGAAAGAAGTCTAGATCAAAAGAATATAGAACTTGAGATGCTAAAACCTCAATCAGATCTTTCAAGAATAGTTTTTTATCAAAATAATGATAGAGGTTTTAGTAAGCTTAAGGAGGCAGAAGTTGAAGGTATAATTTTCGAGTTACTCAAACAGAAGAGCTTTACTTTAGAACATTCAAATTTAATTTTGGCTCATAATTAAATGATTGATGACGTTGAAGAATTGTTCAAAGATTATGTAGGCTTGAAAGCTTCTCTTGTTAGCACAAGTGGTCCTAGTGTTAATGTCGAAGATTTCTGTTTGGAATATGAGGGTAAGATCTATGATTTACAATCTAAAATATTCGAATTAAATAAAATATCAACACTGAAGTTGTCCCTGATAATCAAAGTGTTGATATTGAATCTTTATATTTGGAATATGAAGGTAAAATATGTGATCTTCAAGCCGAAATATACAAACTAAAGAAAGGCAAGAACATTGACACCACTGTGGAACTAGATCCTAAACTAGTTTCAAAACTTAAAGATGAGCTTCATAGGGTAAAGTTGGATCTTGCCATTGTAGCAGAGTATAATGAAGCTCAGCTTCAGAAACCTGAAACCAAAAAAAGGATCTGAGTGATTGCCTAAGACAGTTGAACAGGTTGTTCGATGCTCAAAGTACTCAAAATATCCTAACCTCACAGCCTAGTAATCCTCAGAGGTTTGGATTAGGGTACATCGATTCATGTTCCCAACAACCACAAAAGTTAGGAAGAGATGAGACTTGGATTTCAGATTCAAGAGAGGTAAGTACGTATTTGTCAAGGATATGCACGTATGTACATACTGTGATAAGAATGGCCATGTGATTGATTATTATTGGACAAAGCAAAAACATGATAAAAGAAATCATTCGCATGTCCAAAACGTTAACCATCACAATGGCCATACACAAAATTGGTCCAACAATAGAAAACATGATAAAACAAGGAAGACCAATGTAAACAAATCTGGGTTAGAAAGGACGGAATCAAACCAGTTCCTAAAGACAAGGAATCCAAGAAAATCTTGGCTCCTAAAACTAAACCTTGATTCATTTGTGTAGGTTAGAGTGAAAGGAAAGCCATATTGGTATTTGGACAATGGCTGCTCAAGACACATGTCAGGAGATAAAAGTCAATTTCTTTCACTTGTAGCCTATGAAGGAGGAAGTGTCAGCTTTGTGGACAATAGCAAAGGTTTGATCAAAGGTATAAGTAAGGTTGGTAAGAAACTTTCTCAAACGATTGATAACATATATTTTGTTGAAGGTTTGAAACATAACCTCTTGAGAATTTCTCAACTATGTGACAAAGGAAATAATGTCGAATTTGAAACTAAACTTTGTCATATAGTCAACATTGGAACGAAGGAACTGGTCTGTAAGGGGTTTCGACATAATAATGTTTACATAACATTCTTAATTCAGATTCCTAGGACTAGTGCTACTTGTATTAGTGTTGTTGAGGATGACCATTGGCTGTGGCATAAGAGACTTTGATAAGTTAAGTAAGTTTTTCTTTTCTAAATAAACTGAGATCTTAGGACTTGGTGACAGGTTTACCTAACATTAAGTTTGTTGCAAATCACAATTGTCATGAGTGTGCTAAATGTAAGCATGTCAAGTCCTCTTTTTAGCCAAATAAAGTTGTTAGCACTATTAGACCATTCGAACTTGTGCACATGGATTTGTGTGGGCCCATGCATGTGCAAGGTCAAAATGGTCATAGTTATGTGTTTGTGTTGGTTGATGATTACTCTCTTTACACTTGGACAATCTTTCTGAAGTTTAAGAATGAAACTTATGAAGAATTTGAGATTTTGGTAAAATAGGTCCAAGACAAAATTAATCATCAACTGGTCTCTATTCGGTCTGATCATGGTTCTGAATTTGACAATGTRAGTTTTGTCACCTAATTTAATGATCATGGTGTTTCTGACAACTTTTCAGATCCCAAAACTCCACAACAAAATGGAGTGGTTAAGAGAGAAAATCACACTCTAGAGGAAATGGCAAGAACAATGCTTCTATAGAGTGGTCTACCTCGAAACTTTTAGGATGAAGCTGTGAGCACTTTTTGTTATACTTGAATAGGGTAATGTTGAGACCATTACTAAAGAAAACACCTTATGAGCTTCTTAGGGGAAGAATTCCGAACATTTCACATTTACGTATTTTTGGGAGCAAATATTTTGTACACAACAACGGTAAATCTAGTTTGTACAAATCTGATCCTAGAAGTGATGTGGTGGTTTTTGTTGGATATTCCTCACACAGCAAGGCATAAAAAGTTTTAAATAAAAGAACCTTGTGTGTTGAGGAGAGTATCAATGTCTTGTTTGATGAGACTAACATGTTTAGCAAGCATTTGCAGGTTGATMATGCCGATGAGTTCGTGATTAGTATGTTGAACTTTACATAAGATAAGGAAGGAGAAGGTGCTGAATCAGGCTCACCACACAACTCTTCTAGAGAGGAAGAGCCTGGTCCAACACAAAATTAAGTAGCTCAAGAGGTAAGGGAAGGAGATAGTGACTCAGAAGCTCATCCACATGAAGATGATGCAGTTGAGACCACTATGGAGACTGATGCACTCGTTAAGAATATATTTCTCTCTCTCTCTCTCTCTCTCTCTCTCTCTCTATATATATATATATATATATATATATATATATATATATTTTCATTTATTCTTTTTAAGGCTCACAAAGTTCTTATGCAATGTTGAACTTATCAAATCAGTACTCAAGGTACCATAGCATAAGTCTTGAAAAAAGAGTAAGTTGGCACAAACTAGTTGTAAACCACTACGGAACCATATTTTTGAGGCGGTTGATATTTGATTATTTTATTCAATTTCCAAATTTCAAATTATGAAATTAATTGAAGTGACGATTGTATTTATGGTAACTGTCACTTGTAAAAACGGATAATTGATTTCGAAATCTTGCGGAATATRTGTTGTAAATCAAACTTTCCTTCCTATAAATATTTTTGCATGTGATKAAACTTCCTTTTTCTCATTTAATTTCCTTGATCATATATTTTCTCTTTGATTTTCTTGCTTTTTCTTCGGCAATAAATTGTCTCACTAACCCAAATTGCTTAATTCTTCTTTTCTTTCTCAAATTTTTGAAACCAAAATTGTTCAAGTTTTCATTCTGTTTCTTTAAGTGCTCAAAGGAAAATGCAGTCTCATCATGTCAAAGAGAAGAAACACTAGATTGGTCGAGAAGGATGTTAGTGAATCTCCTGAAGTTGAAACTAAGAAATCAAAGAAGTAAGTTGACGAAGTGATCAAAACAGTGGTGAAGGAAGTTATGGAGGAAGAMGTTGACAAAGAGGAGGAACAACCTTTGATAAGGAGGAATTCTAAAAAAGCTAGCAGTCATAAAAACCACCACAACAAAATCAACCACTCCCAAGTTCACCCCAAAATCAACCAACACAAAGGCGATAACTRCAAAACCAACCGCCAAAACTGCACCTCCCAAAATCATAAAAACCACCACTCACAAAAATCCAATGACACCAATACCAAGGGATCCCTCTCCAGAACCGGTTGAGGCATCCAAGCCAGAGGAAAAAGAGGAGTCTGAAAAAGTGCAAGAATTTGATCATGGGAAGGTGTTGGAACCGGTTGAGAAAACAAAACTGGGGGATCAGGAGGAAGAAGCAGAAGTTGCGAAGGAGGATGTCATTGATGCTATGAGGAAGGAGATGAATGCAAAGAAAGTTCCTGCACTAAAATCGCCATCAAAAGCGGTTAAGGAAGATGTAAAGGAGATTGTCAAACCTACCACCACAAAACAGCCAACAAAACCCATGCAATCTAAAACTTCCACTCCTAAAACCACACCCAAACCATTTGAGAAAACTAAGAAGATGGAGGGTGCTGATATTGAGGGGYAAGTTGTTGAGAATGAGAGTTCCAAGGCTGCTGCTAGCAAGGGAGGAGGGGTAAAAACAGTTTCCAGCTGGAAGGGTGCTGAAATTGCCAAAGGAAAGGAAGTTATGKAGGAAACACAACGAGACTAGTCCCCAGCAGGCAAAAAGATGAAATAAGCTGAAATTGTTATTTTTGAGGGTCCAAAACCCAAGAAAAYTAAGTCTATTACTCCTAAACCTCTATATGATTTGAAGAATAAATCTAATTTGGTTGGGTTTTCTGTTGCTAAGAGTTGGGTAGAACAGAAATTTCTGCATGAAGTTAGAGATGCCTTAGAGTTTCAGAAATGGTCTGTGTTGTTTGCCAAAGAACTTGATGTGTTTATGCCTTTAGTAGGGGAATTTTATGAACACCTGGACACTAAGGACGATGGGCCCTACTTTGCTTTTGTTATGGGAACTCCCATTAATTTGTTTGAGCGTAAATTGGCTGAAATTCTCAAAGCTCCAACCTAGGGACTTGAAGATTATTCTCGGGAAAACTGGCCTGCAGTTAAGGGAGTCATAGCAGACCAGATCCAGACCAAACTATTTATGAGGARATTTCACACAATAGCCTCAAAGATTGTTTTTCTTAGAGCACATGGCAGAATGAGTGTATGGTTAATGGACAATTTTCTCATTTTCTGTCTCTTGGATCATATTCTGTCTCATGGACCAAGCTGGTATTCAGGAAAGAGAGGATCTTGAGGAAAAAGAAGACTCATCTGCTACCGATGAGGATGATGATGAACTGGGTACTGAGGAGATTAAAGAAGATGATTATGTTGCTTCGGAGGACCTCGAGGAAGAGGAGGAAGATGATGGGACGAAACATAACTCTAGAGCCGATTAAGTCTTCTTTATTTCTTCTTCATATTTGCTGCTAACCACTCTATTTTTCTTAAAACCTAATCTGGTTTCCCCCTTCCCAAATTACAAAAACATTGCTCTTATGTAATTTGSTCTTCTACTGGTTTGTAATAACTATTAATTTAGGACCTGTATTTTTTGGTACTTTTGTAGGAACAATGGTAGAATCAGCATCCCTAGAATACTGTTTGAGTTACCTGAGTTAGCTTCAACTTAATATAATTACTAGTTTAACTACTAGTTGTGTTATGTTATTTGTTAATTATGTGTTCACTTGATTTATGTTGATGATGCRAAAAGGGGGAAGCAGGTGTGAAGTTRTGATCTCTTCTGCCTATCTTAGGAGGAAGGAAGTCTTTTGATAGAATCTGTGTGTGTTGCAGCAAACTAGAGCAAGTTTGAATGCCWTGCTAGTGGTGATAGACCTGAGTGGTTTGGAAGTGATTCAAAGCATTTTACTTCTTTTCACCCTAATGGCTTAGAAATAAGTCTGAACTGACTGATATGATGTTCTTATTGCGGATGCATGTTTAAGTTTAAGAGCACTGAGTCTAATTAGTATTTGCCTATGGTACTTAGAAAATCCTTCAATTCTTAAAACTGTTGTCAGTTAGTTGTGAGCTAGTGTACTTGTGAATGATGCTTAATCTACAAGAACAGTACGAGGGCAGTGCCTTGAGTTCTTAAGAACTCGAAATTTTGAAAAAGTTTCCAAGTTTAATGATATTGTTTGCAGGGGGAACTTCATGGTTTGTCATCATCAAAACGAGGGGATTTGTTGAGTTCCCTAGTTTGAGTTTTTGATGGATGACAAATTGACTGGACTATCATATTGCATGCAAGTTTTTGTTTGCATGTGCAGGTACTAAAGAAACAAGTTCAATGGATGAAAAGACGAAGCTCATGAAGCCAAGTCTTAAAGTTTGCATGAAGACCAAAGTTCTTAGAGTCATATTCCTAGCTCTTAGATGCAATGTAAGTGGTATGAAGATTTGTTTGTGCACTATAAAGGTTAAGTCTAGAGAGATGAACTAGTTGTGGATAATAAGGAACCTCAGTTACTTATCATACACAACTGCAAGTAACCTTGGCTGACTGGAACAGTCTGGCAACAGATCTGAACCACTCCTCTCGAGTTTACTTCATGTATTCGTATTTTAGGAATGTTTTCTTTCCGTGTCAAAACCGATTTCAAAATTTAACGGATGCATGGTTTGTTGCGCAAGCTAGTTTCCTTAAGTAAGGTAAGTATATTGTATGACTTCATACTTATTTTATTTGATGACAAATAAAATCAATGGATATATTTTCCATGAAATAATTAACTTATTTCCAAGGAAAATATATCCTAATGATTTCATGCAATATACAAACTAAAGGCTTGCTTAAGGGAATCGGCTAGCACACAAAACCTAACACTTTTGCACGATCAGTATTTGAATACACTTATTGCAAAAAATTTCTCAAAAGTCTAAACCTCACATAAACCCTAATACCATATTAAGGACTACAATTACTCTCATCTTAAGCATATTAGGCCAATTATTTRTGAGAGAAAAATTACTTTAATTGAGCATTTTMTGAGTTCAGGTTGCTGGGGAAGTTGATCAGGGATCATCTTCATTCGAGCCATCATTGTTGGTGGTTGAGTTGAATTTCCATAGTTGGAAGTTGGGAAATCATTTGTGCATAGTTGCATAAGTGATTGGGTGTAATTCTTTTAGTTCTTGTGAGTTGATTAATAAAAAGAGTGAGTTGATTATTAGAAGTTGAACCTCGTTAAATCCTTGTGTTATTTATTTTATCGCAATTATATTTCCGCTGCTAGAGAATTGTTCTTAAACAGTTCTTAACTCGATCGAAAAATTTACAGCATTCATATAACACTTAGTTCACCCCCCTCTTGAGTGTAACTTGCACTTTCATCGCCGTAGCCACTGCCTGCAGGAGGAAAAAGAGAGAAGGAGGCGCGAGCCTGGCGCGGGCTCGCCTGAGCTTTTGCATGCAGCTTTGTTTCCTAACTTCGAATGGTCATAACTTCGTTCTCGGTTCTRGAAATGAAATATAGTTGGAAAGATCTCGGAGTCTACTTTCCAATGCAAAAAGTCTCCCTTGCAAATTCAAATTGTGTAAAAAGATTTGGCTCGAAGAATGTGTTAGGGTACAAGAAGCAACACTWTAAAGCACAACCATTGCAAATAAAACCACACCAACTTGTAACTAAGCACATTACTATCAAATATATACCATGGCAGCTTGTAACAACACACAACACTTGTAAATGAGAGCAATAGAATAGAAATAAGGAGAAAGTAAGTTAAAAACCTTAGAAAAGCACTAAAAACCTCAAAAACTCCACAAAACTATACAAAGTAGAAAACTAACCAAAAGGTCAGTGAAATGATGTTGAAAACACACAAAATGGTTAAAATAGAAGTGAAATAAGTGCCTAAATGTGACAATTTTTGGCACTTATCAGCGGGCTTTACTTGGTTACTGTGAGTCCTTTGTCAAAAAGACAATAACAAACATATTTTCGTGTTAACC
>SNQN01002434.1:0-19250 GCA_008642245.1 Bassia scoparia | reverse complement strand
CGAGAGCTTTCAACGATTATTCAAACTGCAATGACTAGCAACAAGAGTTATGGTTGTTTCGAAGTTTGAGAGTTCTAGCTGGGGGTCACGGCGCTCCAGGTTCGTCTGCGCGTGGTTTGCATGACGCGCCTCGCAGGAATTTCCAACTTCGGAAGGATTTTTGCGGCAACGTGCGTCTTGGGTTGTCCTCGTCATCCCGCCTGCAGCTCCTCCGACCAGAAGCATTTAGGCGGCGGCCGGCGGTTCTGCCCACAGCGCGTGCGCGCGCCTCCGTCGGGCCTTGGCAGCAACAAGCAATTTAAGCGCGTCCGCGCATATCTGGTCAAAGTGTGTCTACACAGCGTGTCATGCACGCACGTCACGTGGCACTCCGGATGTTATTTTGCACTTTGATTGACTTGGCAGGTGTTTTGAGCACTTGTTATTCGTAGGTAGTTTTGTAATAGTTGAGCTTGTAATTTTGGCTTTGTATATTATTTTAGGAGAGAGAAAAATCAATAAAAGGAAGAGTAAGAAGTAGATTTTAGAGAGTAGAATTAGATTTCTTTTTCATATCTTCTTCTTCCTTCAATCCACTTAGAGAGTAGTTTTTGAAGCTTTTGGTTTTTGCCCTAGTTTTTCTTCAATTCGTGCTAATTATCTTATAGTCTTATATGCTTTGACCTAAATTCGAGGTATTTCAATTCTGCTTTGATTTACTTTGTTGTAGTTTTCTCTTATTTGTATGACTGTTTGTTTTTATGCATTTTTTGTGGGTATTGTTGATACTTGAGTTTTTGTTGATCTTTATTGTTTAGTTTGAATGGCCTTGAGTTTGTGAACGTTTTGATCATAGTTTTGCTTGTTATTTTGGAGTAGTTTTAGAGTTTTTTTCTTTTATACCTTTGTTGTTGAGTTTTCCTCTTTGCTTTAATGGCTTACTTATTCATGCTTTCACGTGTTTTTCTTCTGCTATTCTTGTTCTAACAATAATGTGTGAGTAGGTTTAATAGCTTTAAGAGCCTAGTTGTCACTTCTATAATCTTTGACATGCGCAATATGATTTAATTTGTTCTCTCCAATCACATTTTTGCTTGATTTTGCATTTTTCAAGCTTAATTGCATGGATTTGGCACCATTGTTTGTGAGAGTGAGGTGTTGATTCAAACCTTTGCAGGATTTGTGAGGTTTGACTTGGGCATTGGTTTGATTCTTGATTCTCAAATACCTAGTCAAGAACTTGAGGGGACTTGGGTTTGAACTTGTTTGTTTGAGAGGGTTAATTGACTTGGGAGAGATTGATGTTAATACAATTCCAACCATGATTGCAATCACCTATTTGTTGGAGAATGAACCACTTTATGATTGGCATTTCATTTAACTATGGAAGGTGCTAGTTTATCCTAGTGTTTTAGAGTAATCGTTTTTCCCCAAAGCTTATTTAATAGTTTTGCTTAGCTAGCTTTAGTTCAATTTCACACTCAAAAGTATGTTTACCACCAAAAGCTAAGTGTGAGTTTAGATTTAACTCTTTTGTTACTCCCAAGAGGATTGACCTTTAACCTCTATGCTTTGTATAGTTGTTAGTATCCGGTAATAAATTGGGATTTGTTGAGAGACTCGTTAGGTTTTTCCAAACGACCCTTTCGGGGACCTTCAGATGTGAAAACACACAAAATGGCAAAGAAGGACCTAAATTGTGACATATTTTGCACAATATATGGTTAACTAGAAAATATGTTTGTTATTGTCTTTTTGACACAAGGACTCAGTAACAAGTAAAGCCGCATGATAAGGTGCAAAAATTGTCACATTTAGCACATTTTCAACTTCTTTTATACCATTTTGTGTTTTTTCAACATCATTTCACTGACCTTTTGGTAGTTTTCTAACTTTTGTATAGTTTTTGTGGAGTTTTGAGGTTTAGGCTTTTCTAAGGTTTTTAACTTACTTTCCTCCTTATTTCTATTACTATTGCTCTCATTTCAAGTGTTTGTGTGGTTTTCAAAGCTGCATGGTATATATTTGATAGTAATGTGCTTAGTTACAGTTGGTGTGGTTTTATTTGGCAATGGTTGTGCTTTAAATGTGTTGTCTTTGTACCGCCTAACACTTCATCTGGCAATCTTTTTCATACACAATTTGAATTTGCAAGGGAACGATTTTTGGCATTGGATAAGTAGACTCCGCATCTTTCCAACTATATTTCATTTAAGAATCGAGAAGGAAGTGTATGAACATTCGATAGTTTAGGAACAAAGCTGCATGCAAAGCTCAGGCGAGCCCGGCAGGCTCGCGCCTCTTTCTCTTTTCATCCTGCAGGCAGATGGAGCGGCGATGAAGTGAAGTACTCAAGAGGGGGGTGACTAAGTGTTTATACTGAATGCTAGTAATTTTCTGGAATCGAGTTAAGAATGTTTAAGAAAATTCTCTAGCACGGAAATATAATTGGATATAAAAAATACACAAGGATTTAACGAGGTTAACTTCTATAATCAATCTCTCTTTTTATAACGTAAAGAATAAAAGAATTACAACAAATCACTTAGCAATATGGACAAATGATTTCCCATTCAATATGGAATTCCACTCAAACCAACAATGATGGCTCGAATGAAGATGATCCTGTCAACTTCCCAGAACATGAACTCAAAAAATGCTAATAAAGTAATTTTTCTCTCAAAAATAAGTTGGCTAATTTGCTTAAGATGAGAGTAATTTGTAGTCCTTAATATGGTTGTAGGGTTTATGTGAGGTTTAGACTTTGAGAAATTTTTTGCAATAAGTGTATTCAAATACTGTATGTAAAGTTAGTTTGTGTCGTAGCCGATTCCTTAAGCAAGCCTTTAGTTTGTATATTGCATGAAATCATTAGGATATATTTTCTTGGAATAAGTTATTATTTATGGAAATATATCCATTGATTTATTTTGTCATCATGAAAAATAAGTAGAGTCTACAATATACTTACGTTATTAAGGAAACTAGCCTTTTACGCGAACAACCATTGCATCCCTTAAATTTTGAAATCGGTTTGACACGGGAAGAAACATTCTAATACGAATACATAAAGTAACTCGAGAGAGTGGTTCGATCTGTTGGCAGACTGTTCAAGTCGAGCCAAGGGTTACTTGCAGCTTGTGTATGATAAGTAATGAGGTTCTTTTATCCACTAGTTCATTCTAGATCTTAACCTTTATAGTGACAACCAATCTTCATACCAACTTACATTGCATTAAGAGCTAGAAGATAGACTCTAAGAACTTTGGTCTTCATGCAATTTAAGACCTTGGGCTTCATGGAAGCTTCGTTTTTCATCCACTTGAACTTAGTTTCTTTAGTCCTGACATGGCAAACAAAAACTGACATGCAATATATGTCCAGTCAATCTTGTTATCCATCAAAACTCAACTAGGACTACAAATCATGTTTTGATGATGATACAAACATGAGTTCCCCTGCAAAAATATCATTACTTGGAAGATCTTTTTCAAATTTCGAGTTTTTAAGAACTCAAGGCACCTCTGAATGTTTGTAGATTAAGCTCATTAAGTACTAGCTCACAACTAACTGAAACAGTTTTAAGATTGAGAGTTTTCTAAGTACATAGGCAATACTAATTAGCTAGTGCTTTAAACTTAAAACATGCATGCCGCAATAAGAAATCATATTCAGTCAGTTCAGATTATTTCTAAGCATTAGGGGTGAAAAGAAAGTAAATGCTTTGAATACATTCCAAACCACTCAGGTCTATCACATAGCATGGCAATTCAAACTTGCTTATGTTTGCGCATACAACACACAGATTGCTATTAAAAGACTTCTTCCCCTAAGATAGGCAGAAGGATCAAATTCACACTGCTTCCCTTTTAGCATCATCACATAATAACAGTGACAACTAATTAAAAATAACATAACACTAGTAGTTTAAACTAGTATTATAATTTAAGTTGAAGCGTACAGGTAATCAAAAGTATTTAGGGATGTGATTCTACCATTGTTCCTACAATAATGTAAAAAAGATCAGGTCAATTATAGTTATTACAAAATAGAGACCAATTACATAAGAAGGCATGTTTTGTAATTTGGGGAAGGGGGAACCAGATTTAGGTTTTAAGAAATAGAGTGGTTAGGAGCAAGTATGAAAAGAAGATAAAGAAGACTTAATCGCTCTAGAGTTATGTTTCGTCCCATCTATCTTCACTCTTTCTCGGGTCCTCGAAGCAACTAATCACTTCTTAATCTCCTCAGTACCCAGTTTATCCTCATCCTCATCGGTAGCAGATGAGTCCTTTCTTTTCCTAAGATCCTTTCTTTCTGAATACCAGCTTGGTCCTATAGACAGAATATGATCAAGGAGACAGAAAAGAGAAAATTGTCCCATTAACATACCTATTTCGCCATGTGCTTCTAAGAAAACATATTTGAGGCTATTGTGTTGAATGTCTCATAATAGTTTGGTCTGGATCTGGTTGTATGACTCCCTTAACTGCGGCAGTTTTTCCGCGAATATTTCAAGTCCTAGGTTGGAGCTTTGAGAATTTGCCAATTGTAATAACAAATTAATGGGAGTCCATACAAGAAAGTAGGGCCATCGTCTTTAGTGTCAGGTGTTTCATAAATTCCCCTACTAAAGCATAAACAACATCAAGTTTCTTTGGCACACAAGACATTTTCGACTCTAGAGGCATCTCTAACTTCATGCAGAAATTTCTGTTCTAACCCAACTCTAGCACAGAAAACAGACAAATTGAGATTTATTCACAATCATCATATAGAGGTTTAGGGTACAAGACTTACTTTTCTTGGGTTTTGGCTCAACAATAAATTTCAGTTATTTCTATCTTTTTGCTGCCGGGGACTAGCTCTCGTTGTGTATTCTGCAATTCCTTTCTTTGGCAATTGTCAGCACCTTCCACTGAAACTTGTTTTCCCTCTCATTGAAGCAGCGAGCTTGGACTCTCATTCTAAACATTCCCTCAATATAAGACACCTCCATCTTCTTAGTTTTCCTAAATGGTTTTGAGGTGTGGTTTATGGAGTGAAAGTTTAGATTGAATGGTTTTGTTGGCTGTTTTGTGGTGGGTAGGTTGAAAATCTCTTTACATTTCCTACGTTTTGAATGCGGATTTTAGTGCAGGAAACTTCTCTTGGCATTCATCTCTTCTCATCATATACATCTTGCCGCCAACTTCTGCTTCTTCCTCTATCCTGGCTCCTTTGTTTTTCAAACGGTTCAACACTTCCATGATCAAATTCTTGCACTTTTTCAGCTCCTCTTTTTCCTACTGGCTTTGGTGCTAAGGTTCTGGGAGGGGATCCATTGGTAATTGGTGTCATTGGATTTTTGTGAGGTGGTCTTTTATGATTTAGGGAGGTTGCACGTTTTGGCGGTTGGTTTTGAACGTTATGCTTTGTGTTGGTGATTTTGGGGTGAATTGCGGGAGTGGTTGATTTGTTTGGTGTGTGTTTTATGACTGTAGTTTTTTGAATTCTTTATAAGGTTGTTCTATTTTGTAACTTTCTCTAATTCTCACACTGATTTTGATACTTTCGTCAATTACTTTTTTGATTTAATTATTCAACTTCAGGAGATCTACTAAATCCTTCTCTGAGCAATTAGTGTTTTCTTCTTTGACATGATGAGACTGGCAGTTCTTCTTTGAGACATTAAAGAAACAGAATGAAAAATTGAACTAATTTTTGTTTTCAAAATTTGAGAAGAAAGAAGAATAGTCAATTTGGAGTTTAGTGGACAATTTATTGCCGAAGAAAGGCAAGAAAATCAAAGAGAAATATATGATAAGGAATTAAATGAGAAAAGGAAGTTTTATCACATGCAAAATATTTATAGGAAGGAAAGTTTGATTTACAACAGATATTCCGCAGATTTCGAAATCAATTATCGTTTTTACAGTGACAGTTACCATAAGATAAATCGTCACTTGATTAATTTCATAATTGAAATTTGAAATTGAAATAACATATCAACATATCAACGCATCAAAAATAAGGTCTCGTAGTGGTTTACAACAGTTTGTGCAACTTACTCTTTTTAAGACTTATGCTATGGTCTTGACCGTATGAATTTGATAAGTTCTAACCATTGCGGTAAGAATGTTTGTGAGCACTTAAAAAGAATAAATGAAATATATTATATATATATATATTATATATACTATATATATATATATTTATAGTATATATATATTATATAATATATATATTATATTATAATATATATATATATATATATTATATAATTATATATATATATATTATATATATAAAGAGAGCGAAGAGAGGAGGAGAGAGAGAGAGAGAGAAATATTTCTTTAAGCGAGTGCATAGCTCTCCTAGTGGTCTCAACTGCAATCATTTACATGTGGATGAGCTTCTGAGTCACTATCTCCTTCTTACCTCTTGAGCTACTTTAATTATGTGTTGGACCAGCCTTCATCTTAGAAGAAGTTGTGTGTGGAGCTGATTAGCACCTCTCTCTTCCTTATCTTATGTAAAGTCACATACTAATCACGACTCATGCATATCAACTGAATGCTTAGCTAAACTGTTAGTCTCATCAACAGACATTGATATCCTCTAACACACAAGGTTCTTTTTTTAAAACTTTTAATGCCTTGCTGGTGCTGAGGATATCACAAAAACCACCAATACTTAGGATAATTTTGTCAAATAGTTTTACCGTTGTTGTGTAAAAATATTGCTCCAAAATACGTAAATGTGAATGTTCGGAATTCTCCTAAGAAGCTATAAGGTGTTTTTTTAGTAAATGGTTCAAAATTACCCTATCAAGTATAACAAAAAGTGCTCAAGTTTCCTCCTAAGTTTCGGGTAGACCATCTATAGGACATTGTTCTTGCATTTCCTCTAGAGTGTGATTTCTTCTCTTTAACCTCCATGTTTGTGTGGAGTTTTGGGATTGAAAAGTTGTCAGAAACACATGATCATTAAATTAGGTTGACAAAATACATTGTCAAATTCGAACAATGATCAGACGAATAGAGACCAGTTTGATGATTAATTTTGTCTTGCCATATCTTTATAAAATTCAAATTCTTATAAGTTTTCATTCTTAAACTTCGAAAGATTGTACAAGTGTAAAGAGAAGTAACTCAATGCAACAACACAAACAATAAATACATTTTGACTTGACTGCATGGGCCAACAATCATGTGCACAAGTTGAATGTCAATAGTGCTAACATTTATTTTGGGCTAAAGAGGAACTTGATGCTACATTTAGAATATGACAATTGTGATTTGCACCAACTTATGTTGGTATAATGTCACAAGTCCCAGATAGTTTATTTAGAAAAGAAACTTACTTTACTTATCAAGTCTTTATGCCAAGCACAAGGTCATTTCCTAAAACCTAATACAGTAGATTATCTAGGAATCTGAGATTAAGAATGTTATGTAATAATTATTATTCGAAACCCTTACCAGACAGTTCTTCGTTTCAATGTTGACTATATGAACAAAGTTTAGTTTCAAATTTCGACTTATTTCTTTGTCACATAGTTGGAGAATTCTCAAGGGTTTATTTCAACTTCAACAAAATTATATGTTATATCCGTTTGAGAAGTTTTATTACAACTTACTTTAACCTTTGACAAACTTTGGCATATTGTCCAAATAGCTGACACCTTCTTCATAGGTTAAAGTGAAGAAATTAGACTTTATTCCTTGACATGTGTCTTGAGCAGCCATTGTCCAAATACCATATGGTTTCCTTTCACTCTAACTACCACAAGAATAGGTTTAGTTTTAGGAGCAAGATTTTTTGGATTCCATTGTTTTTAGGACTGGTTTGATTCGTCCTTTCTAACAGAGTTTAGTTTACATTGGTCTTCTTGTTTTTCATGTTTTTATTTGTTGACAATTTTTGTGTATGGCACTTGGTGATGGTTACGTTTTGGAATGCGAATGATTCTTTATCATGTTTTTGCTTTGTCGCATAATACTCATACATGGCATTCTTATCAATGTAATGTACATACGTGCATATCCGTTGACAATCGTACTTACTCTCTGAATCTGAAATCAAGTCTCATCTCTACTAATTTTGTGGTTGTTGGGAAGCATGAATGGATGTACCTAATCAAAACATCTGAGGATTACTAGGTGTGAGGTTCGGATATTTGAGTACTTTGAGCGACAGATGTTCAACTGTCTTAGGCAAACAGATCTTTTTTGGTTTAGGTTTCTGAAGCTGAGCTTCATTATCTTGCTAAATTGGGCAAGATCCAACTTTATACCTATGAAGCCATCTTTAAGTTTTGAAACTAGTTTAGGTTAGTTCCCAGTGGTGTCAGTTCTTGCTTTTTAGTTGTATATTTGCTTGAAGATCAATATTTTAACCTTCAATTCCAAATATAAAGATTCATCAAACACTTTGATTATAGGGACAGACTTAGTGTTGAAAATTTATTTAATTCGAATATTTTAGATTGTAGAATCATGAGATCTTACCTCATATTTCAAAACAGAATCTTCGACATTAACACTAGGACCACTTGTCTAAAAGAGCAAGCCTTTCAAGCCTAATAATCTTTGAACAATTCTTCACGTCATCAATCATTTTAATTATGAGCCAAAATTAAATTTGAATGTTTAAAGTAAAGCTCTTCTGTTTGAGTATCGAAAATTATCTTCACTTCTGCTCTTAAGCTTACTAAAACCTCTATCATTATTTTTGATAAAAAATATTCTTGAAAGAATCCTGATGAGGTTTTAGCATTCATAGTTTATTTTCTTTTGATCTAGGACTTCTTTCAAGCTCTGAAATTTTTTTTAGTTCTATGCAAATAAGTTCAAAGTTCAACAGAACGACATTCACTAGTGTAATTTTGTGTACTTCCTTAGCTTTTTTAGTTGGCCTTATAAGCACATTTCTTAACCATTTTGTTTCAATAGCGGAATCCTAAAGCCTAGTACTCCCATTCTATAAAATATCTATTTAGTTCATGCATATCAGAATAGTTACATGTTTTCATCGAAAGAGTTGCAACCATCCATGAGCACATGTGTATTTCTTCCCTTGAACTGGTCTACTCTAGTTAAGTCTCAAATTGTAGTTACACCATCATAGGGGGGGGGTGTCTCTCTTTTCACGCGGATCAAAATCACCCCAGGCAGAGCATTAGCCTTTTGTCATATTCTTCTTCCTTTGTTGCTTGTCATTTCCATGTGGTACCGTCTTTTGATCATATGTCAATTTCACCAATTATGAAACACAAGTGACGAACTTGTCTTCTTTGTATTGCCCCTTGTTTTTTCCCACTTTCCTCTGAACTGTGAACCTAGGTTCTTTCAACCTTGTGGCCATTAAACCAATTTCCGTCAACATCTTCTTCCAGTTTTTTCTCCATTCAAGGCTAGCCTCGACTTTGGTGCTCTTTTCTTCCTCTGAAGTTCCACTAAACTCATGAGTCATTAAGGACCAAATAAGTTGTTCTAGGGACCAAAGTGGATGATCCTTTAGTTCCTGGATTGTAGTGACTTGGGGCAGCCATTTCCCTGTACTTTGAAGATTTTTCTAACATGTCTTCACTAGTGAAGTTTTTAACGAGAGATTTAGTTATTAAATATTGATAGAAACGAGTTAACTATTTTATATTCCTATCTTGATTCATATAAAAATATTCATTAATTACCATAAGCATATCACTTGATCTCTGATTACTTAGTGCCTCATATAGGCTATTGGGTTTTCATATTTCTTAGCAGTAGAGCAAGCTAAGATCAATTACCTATTATCCAGCAGAACAGTTGAAGAAAGTGATGGCTTTAGCATTTTTTTTTTGTGAGTCTTCAGATTTACTTGTGTATCTTCTCTTCTTTCAGTACCATTGAATTCTATAATTTTTGGTCCATTCTTGATTACATCCAAAACATACCACACAGTCAGTTGTCAAGATAAAGTTTTGCCATTGCAACATTTTCAACCAAGGATGTTTGTTCCATTAACTGGGGCATGTCTTGATGCTCCAGATTTGTTAGGTCACCCCACTCTCTTGAGTATCATACGTGTCTTCCTTCCTAGGGTGTTACCTTTCAAAAGTTAGCGCCCAACAGTTGAAAGTAAGTTTACACTCCAGATGGGAGGGTGATGATGTTATAATGAATGTTTAAAATTTTAATTGAGTTAAGAGGAGTCTACTTTCCAATGCAAAAGGCCTCACCTGCAAACTCAAAGTATAAAAAATGATATGGCTCGAAGAATATGTTAGAGCAACCGTTTAAGTGCCTTAAGGCTTAACCAAAGCAACCAAAAGCAAACCAACAAGTTGGAAAGCCTAGAACCAACATGTGAACATATAGGAAATTTGCAAAATACTTACAAAGCTTGTAATTTAGTGTATAAAGATAGAAAAGGAGAGAAAACCAAGGAAAAACCTACAAAAACCACTAAAAACTAACAAAGCTTTGCAAAACCAAACAAAGTGGAAATCTAACCAAAAGGCTAGTAAAATGATATCGAAAACACACAAAATGYCCAAAATAAGGAATAAATAATTGCCTAAATGTGACCATTTTTGGTACTTATCAACTCCCCCCAACTAGGACCTTTGCACGTCCTCGAGCAAAGTAAAGCAAGGCAAGAGAAAAAGAAAGAAGAAAACTATACACTAACTCACTTTCGTAGGAATCACGGTCACTTTTAGCTACTAGTGAAAAGCCCTTTAAACCTTCAAATCGCTAAGAAGGACGAGGAAGGGCTCGTGAGGGTTTTCAAAGAGAAGTCCCACAACTCCATAAATAAAAGGGAAAACACGGCAAAGGTTTTCAAAAACACAAAGAACACAAGAGAAAGAACCAAAACAAAAAGAAAATGAAAAAAAAAGTGATTTGGATTGGATTCCTTGGACTTCAGGGATGCTAATAAGGAGAAAGGATGTCCCCCCAACTAGAACTCAAACAAGAGTCAAATAGATATCACAAATTGTGTGTAACTTTCAAAGGTTGCAATAAATCAAGTCATTCTACTCTCTTCCTCTCTCCAAAGCGACCCTCCTTGGCCTCAAGTAGACCATGCTTGGTGACAACACATAGCTCGAAGGAAGAMCTCAAAGAATATCATAGAGAGATTTCAAGAGTGAGGTTTAAGCACATTGCATGTACTAGACATCTAAAATGAAAGATTGTGACTCCCTCCACCTTTTGTGACTCAACTCTCAAGGTCAAAGGACTTTCCGGGTTGTAATATATTGGCTAAAGGATGGGRGAGGACAAATGTATTTGGCTTGTGGTGGTATCCCTATACAAGTGAAGTACAAACACAAAACCAAACTTTTGGGGATTGAGGTGCCCCAATTCACYATACTCACACACTTGGGAGGCAAGTTTATAGCACACTTGCTTTCTCCCTCACAAATCACTACACTTGAATTATTTTTCCCAATGGTCTCAAAATAAGCACAAAAATCACCAAACAAGGCTTCCTATCATGCACCAAGCTACTCCCGGCTTGGCTTTGAAAGCTCACCACCTACTAAGAATCACATTGCTTGCTTTAAAAGCGTGCCAATCAAAAGAATTCCTAGGAAGAGAGTTTCATTACTCGGATTTTGAAAAGAATAGTGATCTTGAAAAATTAGACCTTGTTAGACTCTTAGTTAGGAAGAAAACGAGTTACTTAAAACTCAAATCCCATCCAAAATCCAAATCCATAACACAAAACATAATTTACCACTTTGCCTTGAAAACCAAAAGAAAGAAAAACAAAAGGAAAGAAAAGAAAGGAAAAAGAAAAGAAAAAAAAAGAAAAACTTTTTGGCCTTTTTTTTGCATTTTTCGATATTTTTGTGAATTTTCCAACTTTGCACCTAAAAACACGAAAAGCACACAACACATATTTACAAACACAACAATAAATAGCAAAAAATCATAGGAAAAAGAAAACAAAAACTTGGAGATACAATTTACACTACAATCCTTATCATCCCCTTATCAACTCTAAATCAACTTTGACTGAAGTCAAGGATACTACAAATGAACCTCAAGGGGGAATCCAACAACCGCCGTGCAAACAAATGTAATAAAATCGCCGTAGGGACAACCGGGACGACGCCGCAAGCACATAATCCCAAATGATAGTATCTCCAAGTATAAAAGAAAATTCCTAGAATCTAGCCACATAAATAACAATGAATAGAGAGATGGAGTTAGAGGAAACTTACAAAGCCACTTCTAAACCATATTATGCACAAGAGCCCCCAAAACTGGGCTGACAATCCAAGCTACGACTCCCATAAGCAAAAACCAACTCCATACATAATAAAACAATATAATACAAAACCAATATACAATATATACAATATAAACAAGATAGATGCAACCAAGCGACCAAAAGTGACGCATTTGTGGAACTCTCCCCCCCCCCAACTATAATGGAACTCCATCTCGGAGTTCAAAAAGCAAATATAGGGAAGGCAAAGTTACACAAATGCGCACTAAACTCAATCCTGGTTGCCCTAGGACTTAGGTGGCGGGGGTGGTGGTGGAATAAGAGGCCACCCATATTGGTCAAACCTCTCCGCAAGTTGAGAATCCTCGGTGTAGGTGCGGCTAGGGTCCCAATCATAGCGGAGAGTGGTAGGGGGACCATGTGGCTCCCAACCACCGTAGTAGTTGGGAGGAAAATTGTAATAGTTATCGGTCCCCCTATCACGTCCCGCTTCTACGGGATCATAGGGGTAAGCAGGATCCCCTCGAAAATCASAACTTCCCATTTGTTTATAATCATAGGGTGGCACATTACGGTACCCGGGAGCATTGGGGTCCAATGTCCCCGAGCCTTGCCAATAGAGGTAAACACCCCCCTCACGGGCAATAGCATTGCCCTTATCATCCTCCATCTCCGGGGTCTAATTTGGGAGAGGACCCAATTGGACCGGGGAGTTGGGGTAGTTGAGGTAAGGGGGAATGGTACCCTTATTCACTTGCCTCTAGAAGTTGTGAAACTCCGAGTAGGAAGGTGTGTCAAAAACCGTCTCATGCATCCTATGTAGCCTATCCACGTTTGTYCTTAAATCTTTAAATWTTTCAGAAAATCCTCGGGTAGGCTAATAGCAAGGGGAGTGGGAGTAGAAGAAGTACGAGMGTTAGAAGACTGACCTTCCTCCGTGTCGGAGGGGGTACGAGGGCGCCGCTTTTGGCGGCGTTGTCGAGGTTGCACATAGGGGAGGTCCTCGTCCTCCTGTTGTTGTTGTTGTTGTTGTTGTTGTTGCCTTTAGAGTTTTTCGGGGGTAGGAGGTGGGGCGGTATTGAGCGGCGTCGCTGCAAATGGAAGTGGTTGGATGGGGCGAACGCCCCTTTGGGCACCCGTTCGAGCCTCATGCTCGTGCCCGTAGAGGTCTTCCACGGGTATAATTTCCATYAGAATCCTCCAAGGGAACTCAACGTTGGTGGGTGGGTCATTCTTTCACAKGGAAGGATGCACCATGGAATGTCTTAGCTTGCACCTTCCAAATGTCTTTCCTCCCATCATGGTAATGGAGGAACTTCATTCAGAAGCACTCATSCCTATCCAACCAAGCGTGAATYGATAGAGGGACGAGCCCGGCATAGAAGTCCCGGGTTTTCAAAAGTCGGAACGGTAACAAAGAGATTAGACCACCACACTAGATGGTCCCCATGTTGCTATCATTGTCAGTGATGCGATGAAAGTGCTCCGCCCATATGAAGCCCCAGTTGATCTTGTTTTTGGGCTCGGTAGGGTTGAAGTATTGGGGCCCAAAGATGGCCCTCCACACAATATAGAGCTCCACCACCGTAATCTTCCCCAATTCTTGTCGGGAGAAGAAAATGGGAGCAAAGATGCGGTGGAAATAGCGGATCCCGCATGAATGATCTCGGAGGAGCGAGAATTATTATAGAAATCCTCCACTCCCTGGGTTATTGCCTTCCAGAACGGTTGTTGCTTGAACCCCCGAATGGTACCATAGTTTCTCAAATTCCGAATCTGGACTGAAGGATCGAACCCTAAAAGTTAGTTGACTTGATAGATGATCAACCCGTAAGACTTGTTAAAAATCCTAAAATGAATTGTGTCACTCTCCTAATCAAAAGAATAGCTCGTCATGAACTCCAAGGTGAGGTTTGGATWGGTGAGGGGAGGAAGGACGGCCTTGGGATCGTCCTTGAACACACTCGYGACGTACATGGTCGGSATTTGCACCATAAAGAGTAACTCAAGCCCGACATTCGCTAAGAATGACTCCACATGAGTCGTGTTTCCAAGTGCCTCACCAGTTGGAGGATGGCAAAACGAGGTGGTATTGACTTTCCTAATCTAGAATTGATTGAGCTTGGCCAAGTACTCACTCGAGACCCGAATGTCATAGCTTTTGGGCTCAATTGGCCTCGAGGAGTTGAGATCATCCTCCTCCTTTCTTGGAGGACGGGAGGAGGAAGGCTCATTGGTCCTAGCCTGGCCTTCTTAGAGGACTTGCGGCTGAAAATGTTTAGTCCCGKCATGATTGTTTGAGTACCTACATAAGAATTCGGAATTCAAGCACATTAGTTAGTATAATAGGGAGAATCAAGCAACACACTAACCAAATCCCACAATTGCTTTAAGTAAGCCAACAACAACTCATAGCTTAACAAGGACCATTAAATAAATAAATAAATMAATTAAACTTAATAATTAAACTCTCCTAAAAAATGAAATTTTCTTCCAAAAATTAGCTCAAAGTAACATAATTCAATATATAAATTCATACTCAATAAAAAAAAGCATGAAGTATACTAACACAAGTCCAAGTAAATAGGCAAAAATCGAAAATTTACTCCCTTAAGCCTTTTTTTTTATGGCCGAATGATTTTTTTTTTTTGTTCGGATTTTTCCAATCACAAACCAAACTTATTTGTCACACTTTATTTTATTTTCATTGGCCTACTTAATTTCTAAGGGAGTAAGAATTGAACTTGAACTTGAATTAATACACAAAATTGAGCATGAACTATATATTGAATATATGCAAAAATTTAAGCTAAGTAAAAATAATTAATCACACTCATCAACTTTATTAAACAAAAGCAAACCCTAAATTACATAAACATCACTTAAATCCACTTGAAAAGTAATTACTCACTTTAACAAATATCCAAAATCACAACAGAAATCAACAAACTTTACACATAAAACAAGGTATATCCAATTGTAATAACAATTTCTAAACTACAAGAAAATTTCATGAAAACTTGTAAAAATAGACACAAGGCATCCAAATTTCAATGAGCACCGAATTCCCATAATGTGATTTTAAAAAGAAATGAGTTAGAGATTTACCAGCTTGAAAAATCTAAAAAATAGATGAATTTTACTCCCACAACAAAAACCCACGAATTGCAAGTGCCCGGATTGAAATTGTTTGAGGGTTAAATGTTAAAGGATTGAAAATTGTGAGTTTGGTGAAGATTTGAGCCGATGATTTGGTGAAGGAATGAGTGTAATGATGGAGGAATTGAATAGGAAATAAGTATAAATGAGTTGGTTTTGTGTTTGACAGTTATTTGAATGAGAGGAGAGTGCGAATGTGAGAAATCGAGTGAATGAGAGCCAAAAAATAAAAGGAAAGAGAAAAGAAAAGAAGAAAAAGAACAGGAAATGAGAGGGGGGGGGGAGGTGAGGTAGTGGGCCGGTGTGGTAGGAAAGAAAAAGAAAAAAAAAGGGAAAAAAAAGAAAGTAAAAGAAAAAGGAAAATAAGTCGAATTGTGGATTTTTAAATTTTTTTAGAAGAATAAAAAAATCTTTTTTTGTTAAACCCACAAAATTGCAAAGCTCATGGAGCCCTCTTATTTTCAACTTTCCTCTTTTATTTCAAAAATTTGGATCCTTTTAAACTAAGGCCGCAAAATAAAAACGACAAAACACCACCAAAAACCCTTGAACCATACACCCAAGGGCTCCAAAATACCACACACACCATCCAAACCCAATACTGTCCACCAACCAACCTCCTAAAACACACCAAACAAAAGGCTAAAAGGTAGTGCAACCTTTGCCAAACCAAAACCAAAATACAAACAAAGCACAAACCAAAAATCAAAACTACATAAACTACAGCTACAAACACAACCACAACAAACTAAGGCCTTAGCAGTAGTCTAACACAACGCCAAAAATGAACATAGCGAAGCTTCGGGTGCCTCCCTGAAAGCGCTTCTTTAACGTCATAGCTTGACGCATTCTACCCCATCATGGTGGCATCCTTGAGTGACAACAATCGTAGAGTGCACTAGCACTTGAGCATATCCATCTATTATATAACCAAGCGGGAGCTATGGGTTCCCCCCTATAAGTACAATACACCTTAATGAATTAGATCAAAACATTTTAATTCAATCAACATATTTTAAAATGAAAAACTTTTAAAGTCATTAATGCATGCAAATTAGATAAAATTTGATAGTATTACCAAAGTAAAATTAAGTCATTAATTTTATCAGTATCAATTAATCAACTTATTTGATTAATTATAACTTCAAATTACAATTAGTACTAAAAATATCAACGTAATTAACATTAATCATTGTCGTTTATATTGTCAATACAAAATACAATGAATCTAACAATAGTTAATGCAATTAATCTCTATTACATAGAAGAGGGAGCATGATGTCCCCATTGAAATTTTCATTTTATACTTTTTATGTATCGGATTATTTACACAACGAAACCATAAGTTATTCAATTAAAAAACGGTACATTTGACATTATTTAATTATTCTTCTCAATCAATTAGCTCTTAATTGAAATTAATCAATATATATTGGTCAAAACTATATTGATCAATCTTTTTAGTTAACTTCTTGATATTCAAACAATCAATTCCTTAATCCAATTCTTACATTTCCCTAATACATTGAATAATGATATCGAATTTATCAATTTTTCATTTATATCAAACTTTGTTGATCAAATAATCTAATCTTTATACATTTATTTTCCCACAAATATATTACATCTTAATGAGTGTATAAATACCAAAATTCTCATTTATACTCTCATTAACTCAATCACCTCTTCTTCTCATTCTTCCTAATCTAGGTTCACAACATTAAAAAGACTTATGTCATTGTTATGAAAGAAAAACTTTCATGATCATCAATGGGTGTTTACCTTATTTCTTAGATTCATCTTTTATGTTTCAATTTTGTAGTTTTTTTAAGTTTGAGTGTCAGAAATCTTCATTTTTATATATTGTGTACTCCTACTAAGATTTCATCTCAATATCATAATTCGATCAATCATTTGACGTTTTGTTTTTTGTTATTTTTCGTAAAATCTTTATTTAATTATAATTGATGCTATTTATATAGTTATTATTATTGTTTCTAAATTATGGTTAACGTATTATTTATTAAATTTTTGAGAAACATAATTGATTCAATCCACTCAGGCCAGAATATAATATAAAACATATCAGATGACACACGGTACAAAAACAAAAACCTTTGAACTATTGGTATAAGGAAAAACATACAAATTTATAATTATTTATTTCTTCTACATGCACGCACGCATCGCGTGCAAAAAATACTAGTCATTAAATGATCACAGAGTCATCAAAAGAAATGTTTGAAGAATATTYGACACTCCTCAAGTACTCATAGGGGATTTTTTCCTTGTCCTTGCCATTCCGGCCCCTAGAGACTTGCACTTCGGAAGTGCCCAAGTTGAAAGCCTTACCATCTATCTCAACACTAAGAAGTGGAGATTCACATGAGGCACCATATGCCTTGACCTTACCCTTGCATTGGTCATCTCACTCCAAGTGTGAGTCTTGCATATCGCCTTCACCTACTATTGGCCACAAAGTCACACTAGCAAATATAGGGTTAACATCAAGGATACTACCAAGCATATCAAAAGAGTGAGAAGAGAGAGAAACCATGTTGCATTTGCGTCCATGTGGCTTAACAACCCTTTTTTTCGGAAAGTGACCTTGTCCTTCCCTACGGTGAAGCTTATCGTGCCTTGTTTGACATCGATACAAGCTCTGGCCGTAGCTAGGAAAGGCCTTCCTAAAATCAAGGAGAAGTCCGATTTGCTAGCCACATTGAGGACTACAAAATCATTTTTAAACAAATGACCCTTCTTGCCAACCTCGAGGAGCACGTTTTCGGCGACCCCAACCGGGACTCGGTTGGTGTCGTTCGCAAATTGAACTGTAGTGGAGGTTGGCTTGAGTGCGGTGAGGCCAAGTTTTTGAAAAATCGGGTAGGTCATAACGCTTATGGCCGCCCCCGAGTCACATAAAGCATCCTTTAGAAGGATGTCGTTTATGGTACATGGGAAGGAGAAAGTACCCGGATCTTTGAGCTTCTCCGGAATCTCACGCGGAGGCTCAACTTTGGGTTTGATCTTACCTCTTTGCCCCTTGCTTTCACCTTCACCAAAAAACTTGGAGAAGTTGGGAATCTCATTCTTGGCTCCCTTTGGAGGCAATTGAGAGTGATGATGTTGGAGCATTTGGAGAAATTGTCCGAACATGGAGTCTAGGAATCTCGCCGGGTTTTGCATTTCGCTAATAACTCTAAGGCTAGAAGGGTCTTTCCCATTGCTAGGCTCACCTTCCTCTTTCACCTTGTTCTTCCTCCTAGCACTCCTATTCTTCTTCTTTCTCTTCTTCCTCTCCAAAGCCTCAACCTTCTCATCCTCCGTCTCACTCATACGATCAACTTCTCCCTCATTGACCGCCCTAACCTCCTTAGGTTCCTCACTCTCCTCAACATTTTGTTTCTTCACACTCTCTCCTTGTGCATTTGCTTTTTCCTCTCCAACCTTCTCACCCAATAGCTCATACAAAACCTCATCCTTCACCTACGCTTTCTTACCAACTCCCTCATCCTCTTTGGATCTCATCATATGAACCCTATCATTCTTTGAGGTGTTTAATTGTGAGGGTTGTATGTATTTTGGGGTTTGTTGGGCAAGGTTAGCCATGTTCCCCTCAAGAGCTTTCAATTTAGCTCTAAACTCTTGTTTATCCTTCTTAGGAAATTCTTGCTCTTGAGGGTGTTGGATGATTGGTATGTTTTGAATTTGAGTGGTGTGAGGTTGAAAATGGGCTTGATTTTGAGGGTTGTTGAAATGGGGTGGACCTTGTCTTCCCCTTGGCCCCAWATATTGCCCTTGAATGCYCCCTTGGTAATTGGGGTTTTGATAGAAGCCACTTGATTGGGTGTTTTGAATTTGGGGTTGAGCTAGTGGATTAGCCTAACCACCATTGTTCCCTT
>SNQN01002433.1:62523-74470 GCA_008642245.1 Bassia scoparia | reverse complement strand
GCTGTTGAACTTGCTCGGCAAGCTTTTGGAGCTTTTCTTGTTGGGAGGCCATTTTGTGGTGTTAAGGCTGATGGGTAATGAAGGTTGGAGGAAGGTTAGGTTTGGATTGGGCTGAGGGCTCAAACTCTTTGGGTCGAGCAAGGGCTATGGAGACGGCTTCACCCCTGTTTCAAAAAGTAATAAACCCTTAGTGAACTTCCTTGGTCATTATTGAATATATGGATGCAGATGCAAACGCATGTCCTAATTCCATGGTCATCTTTCCCAGAATGAATGTATTAATGCAAGGTGCCCTTTCGTTTTTTTTGAATTTTTTTTTTTTGAAATTTTTTTTTTTTGATTTTTTTTTTTTTTTTTGAAAGGGCACCAAATGACGTGGGAATGTATGCACATGTCCTAAGTGGTTAGGGTCATGCCTAGAGGTCGAGCCTACGTTGGCTGAAGGTAAGGTCAATCCTAATGTGAGTCTAAAGTCAACGTCTAAGGTCAAAGTCTGTGCCTACCCTAGTGGTCAAGGGTCAAGACCTAAGGTTCAAAGTCTGTGTGGACTAAGGTCGAAAGTTTGAAGGACAAAGTCCTAGTGAACTATGGTCACAGACTAAGGTAGAGGTCAACTAAAGTCACTATGGGCTATGAAATGCATGATGTGAACTAAAAGATGACCATGGACTATATGAAGTGTTGTGTTAAGGTCTAGAACTGTACAATGGCTAGGACCCATACATGCACATATATACAAGACACGTGATGACAAGTCAACTATGGTCGGTCTAGGTTAAGTCAGAGAGTGTACCACGCCTAAGGGCAGAGCTTGGTCCAGTTTTCACCACTTGCAATTAGCGATGTATGGCCAAGATACTCCTTATGCACACGCATCAGTAACACGTGCACACACGACATGGGCGGGATAGGACTTGCCTTAGCCATGCGATCAATTAACCACATGCAGCCAAGGTAGTATCCCCCCTTATGGTAGTCTCGAGCACAGAACATGCCCATATCGAGACCAAGGTGCCTGATTTGTGACCTTATGCGCGGGGTCACATGCAAAATGCAACAAAATTCAATAAACGTGATGATGGAATTACGAGACTTTTCAAGTCTGTCCACTTCACCTTACGGTGATTATCCCCAGTGAAGTCGCCAAATTGTAGGACGTGGGCCGCGCCCTCGCGTATAGCGGGCGCGCGGCTTGGTACTACATCGAGGTGCTTTGCGTGGGCTTGAGCCACGGAACCCGCACGTGAGTGCGTTGGGTAGTGTTGTCGAGTAAGGGGAGTCGCCACCGTGCCTATAAAGGTTATTCACGGACGCCCGAAACGTTGGTGCCAAATTAATGGCCCCACGTTCTGATCCAGTAACCAGTTCGTGGGTTCGGGGACATGGTACGAATCAGATCTGTAACCAATTCGCCCGCATGTAGCGGCCTCTACTCGGTCTCATTGCAATTCCATTCATCACGATTATTGAATGCACATAACTTACATTTTTAGCACCTTAGAAGCGTACTAACCCTAAAATTACTACGAAAGTGTGTTTCTATTATGCACAAGAGACTACCTAACCTAGAAATTGTGACCACTTTGCATTAATCAAGTTAAAACGGTGCCTAAAAACCGGTTGTCCATAGTTAATCTGATTTTAAAGTGATTCACATAATTTCCGGTCTTGTTTTAGCAAAATATATACAAATTATACAACAATGACAATGTGAAGTATATGAACTTCAAAATATATATACAAACCAATCTTACCCTGAATCTGCAAACAAAACAAAGGTTAGTTCGTAATAAAAACGAGCGAAACGAATCTTCCGCCTTGAATTGCTATGTAAAGACAAACTAAACAAATGTTAGTTTATAATAAAAAACGAGCGAAATGAATCTTCCGCCTTGAATCGCTATACAAGGATAAGAAATCGTTAGTATTGACAAGTGATAATAATAATGAAAATGAAATAAAAAGAACGAAAACAAAAACAATGAAAACATTGAAAACATTAATGAAAATCCTACATATTTACATGGAACAATTAAATAGTGAGTTTCTACATGTTTGTTAATTAGATCGAAACTCGTAATAGTTATTAATTAGATTGAAAAAGGAGTATGTTTAATGGCGAGTAATCTCAGAAATAAACCTTGTTATTGCTTGTTGAATCGAAATAGAATCGATGCTTTGAACTCAAGAACGAATGTGTTTAGAGTGTTTGAGAGAGTGAGAGAGAGAATAGACGTGTCTTGAAAATCGTGTGTGTGCGGAATGAGCAAGGCAGGCACGTATTTATAGGCACGAGGGGAAAAAACGAAGGAGAAAACCCTGCGTATATACGCAGGAGAGCTGCGTATATACGCAGGTGGCCTGTGTATATACGCAGGTAGCCTGCGTATATACGCAGAGGGGCTGCGTATATACGCAGGCCTCTGCGTATATACGCAAGCCTCTGCGTATATACGCAAGCCTCTGCGTATATATTTTTTCCAAAACCTCGAAATATTTTAATTTCCTCCGATTTTATTTCGTGATTTGCCTTGATTCGACGCACCTAGAAACCCTTGCTCTCCAAGCAAGGAGTTCTAGAGTATTCTAGAAGGTTCCACGTATTTCCGGAGTATTTTTTGTGTATTTTGTATTTTTTTTGTATTTTCTGCGTATAAAAACTTATAAAAATCATAGAAAAATGTAGAAAAATCAGAAAAATAATCTAAAAATACTGGTGAGCTCAGAAAAATGTGAAGAGTGTGATGAAAAGTGGAAATTATGGAGATCACCAATATAAATTAAAAAAAAATCCTAAAAATAGAAAAGAAAGCCTAAAAATAGAAAATAATTAAAATAAATAAAATAAAATGTTTTTGCCCCTTTTATTTGTCCTTTTCTCAATAGTTCCGAGTATGACATAATGTATTTCCAACTTTTGTGAGTTCAAAGCATCTTTTCTAAGTCGAAACAATCGCGAGACGCGGTATGTTTCATCACTGATTACTCTTTTGGGGAGACATTTTTAGGTGTCTACACACGTTTCGTCCAAATTGGGCAGGTCCCTACATTGTCAAAAAGATCTTACTAAAAGGGGCAGTTCAGTTAATGGACACAATTGGCGATAATTTCTACAGCCTCACAAACTTAGACCAGCTCAAGAAATACTACGTCCAAGGCATACACAGGCACCGCGTCTCAGCAACACAATAGCACCATGCATCAGAACTACAGATGGCCTGATTCCTTATGGATATGTAGGTAGCCTCACCTTGGGACTCAGTCACAATAACAAGTGCCCTACTTGTTTTTGGGATTAGCAAGTGATCGACGGTCAAGCGGCAATTGGACGAAGTTCTCTTCAACATGCTCAAAGTAAAGACAACGTATATGCAAGTTTGTAATTTATTACTAATTGTAATTAAAATTGAGCGATTACGGCACAAAAGGAAACTTCAAGTTCAAAGTTCACTTATTAAATGCAAAAGCGGCTCGCAGGCCAATCACTTTATTAACTTAAAAATAAAACAAACATTAAATTAAACAAGAGTTGTGGAAAAAGCAATCACTCCATCCTCTCCTCTTCTTGCTCCTTGGCATCATCCTTCTTTGCACTTGAGCTCTCACCTTTAGGCTTCCTCGCCCATTTGCGTCTCTTGGGTCTATCTTCCACAACGGCCTTCCCTTTTCCTTTAGCATCCCCTCCAAGCATCTCTTTAGGCCTAAATCTTCTTTCAGCAACATTTGAGTCAATCCTCAAAAGAGGAAGTCTTTCAAGCTTACTCTAAACTGACACCTTTCTAGGACTAAGTCTGTCCTTAGCAAAAACAGCTCTAGACTTGGCAGCAGGGATCTCAATAGAGTCACAGTCCAGTCTCTTAATCTTGCTATGGTCCTTCTTCTCCGCACGTCTTGCCTCAGCACGGCCCATCACATCGGTGGCATTCATCCAGACAGGGTAATGAGTAGAAATCTTGTGGTCACCTCCAGCAAGTGGGGTCATCTCAAGTGTAGAACACAACAAGAAAATTGGCTTCGGCCGACCACGATTACCGACCGAAAATCGGTCGGTAACAGGGGTTACCGACCGATTTTCGGTCAATAAGGGGTGTCGAAAACACAGTCGTCGGTAATCCAAAAATTACCGACCGATTATCGGTCGGTAAGGGTTTACCGACCGATTATCGGTCGGTAAGGGTTTACCGACCGATTACCGACCGATTAACGACCGAAAAACATACGAACATTTTTTGGAGGGAAAACTTGGTTTACCGACCGATTTTTCGGTCGGTATACCGACCAATTTGAAATCGGTCGGTATACCGACCGAAACATCGGTAAGTAAACCAAGTTTTCCCTCCAAAAATGGAGGGACAATGGGAAGATTACCGACCGAATGGTCGGTCGGTAATCTTCCCATATTATTTTTTTTAATTTAAAATTCTTCATTACCGACCGACCTTTCGATCGGTAATCACTCCAGTTGATTTTTTTATTTTTAAATGGCAGTTACCAACCGAATATTCGGTCGGTAAATTTGTTTTTTTTTTTTTTTTGCTTTCAATATATATTAAATGAATAAGAAAAATAAATTAATTAATAATATATTAAAGGTTATGTGTACAAAACAACTGAAATATTGAAGAACAAGTAGATAATTTGCAGGGTAATCCAAGTCTTCATTGACCGGCAGATAATTTGCGATCTAGTTCCAAAGGGTATGAAAAAGGTAGCTTAAATTAGATAACATATGCTACAACAAGAACTCAACAAGAACTCAAGTTACAAAATCGACATTAGAACAACTTAATCCTAAGAATAATTTTCTAACAAAATTGTGGTCAAACCAATTACTGAATCATCTCCTTTGCCTTTTGGACGTTTTGCTGAATTTGTTTTTGCCCTTTCTCATGTATTTCTGAGTCTCATCCTCATCACCATCTGTTGCATTTCTTCTCTTCTTTCCACCGAACTCCTTCATTTTTTGGGGATGCAAAAGAGGGGGCATTAATAATTAAATACCTACAAATCGAAAGCACCGCAACAACAGAATACAAAGAATGACATCAGAACATTGTCTGCAAAGTGCACAAATTACCATTTGTGAGATTCTAGTTGCTTCGTTAACACGTTCCAACAGCAATAGAACTTCCTCTTCCTCAGCAGGATGCTTTGGTAACTTTTTGCCTGTAACTCAGTAATAAATGAAAGACTCAAAAAAGAAAAACAATTTAAGAATACATATCACAAGGCTCAATTTGCTGCTCACCTATCAAATTCTCTATCTGGATGAACCACTCAAGCTCATGCTGGTTTACTAATGAGATGCCAACCCCTGACCTTCCAGCACAAGCTGTTATTCCTACTCGATGTATGTTATCCTCAAACACACAACGAAATTGTCGCATGGACACAATAGAAGCAAACTAAATATCTTTATGGTCACACTAGTACACCACAAATGACTTAAGCCATCAAAAAAAAATTTATAACTGACCTTGGAGTTAGAGGGAAATTATAATTTATCACCATATCTACCGAAGGAATATCAAAACCCCTACTAGCTACATCAGTGCAAATGAGGATATTGCTATCACCAGATTTGAACTTGTTTAAAGCTCCAAGTCGTTTTTCCTACCATACACAAGAAAATTGTTATTGAAACTTTATTTTTTATAATCAATATATAGAACAAAATTTCACCTAGAGGACAATCGACAACCACCATTTTTTAAAAAAATAAATAGAAGTATAAATAAATAATGAGTAAGAAGCAAACCTGAGTCATGTGGCCATTTATTGGAACAGTCCGTAAACCAAGGTTACGGAGCATGAGTGCTAAAAGATTAGTTTGATCACATGTACGAGTGAAAACCATTGTGCTTCCAGACATCTCCATCAGAATATATACAAGATAGCACTCCTAACATAAAAAAGAAAGTAATGATGATTATGGCGAAGAATAATAGGCAGATAAAATTGAAGAATGGTCCAAACTGATCAAGGGTATATACAGCTGATTCTTGATCTTTCAACATCTAACATGTTAGCAGGGTTCAATTAAAAAGAGAATCAAAATATGTGAAATGTGTAAAACATGCTTCATTTCGTCCTCCTTCCACCCTGCAGAACGATAAGTAAATTTTGGTATGTGGTTCGAGTGTTAGAAACACAGTACATGAATTAACACAGACAAAGGAGGAAGGGCTAGAATGGCATGTGCCTTTGATGAGTCAGTATAACCGTCAGTGTATGTGTCCAAGAAAGAAAGAAACTCATATGGTGATACTTGTATTACATAACTATGGCAGTAAATAGATTCAAACTCAAGCAACATCAAGTAAACACATTTTTTTCAATGAAGCTACAGCATATTTCATATCATAGAACACAAAAAGAAGATGACAAGCCACAGAAAAATACAAAAAAAGAAGAGGAAAAAAACACCAGATTCATAGAAACTTTGGCAATATCAACTAGTATAACAATTGACATAGGTTTGTATACTAAGGCTAAAAGTAACAATAAAGATGCCATGAAATTTGGCAAGGCAAATATTGTTAGACAAAAAATGATACATTTAGGTCGAAGTTAAATTTATTTATCGGATCTGGATACAAAAGCCTACCACAACAGCAGAAGCCAGTATAACATATACATCTTACGTCCATACTTCAAAGTGATAGCTTAAACGTCTTTGAATCTCGGTCATAAATAGACTTCACCTAAAGGTCTAAGACACAAGCAATTATAGTACAATGTTAACATCTCTGTGATTTACTGATTTGATCGACAAAACATCTAAGCATGATATCACGCATTCACATAGAATACTTGCATTACCATTAGGCACAAAACTGTAAGCATTTAGAAGATGTAGCTCATCGCAAAACAAATAAAGACAAGTAACGACCATATGACAATCCAATTTCGTTAATAAACTGTCTATAATGAGCAAGTTAGTACTGATGTACTAAAGCTTGTCAACATACATGTTCTGTGTCTGTTTTAAAGAAATATGAGAGACTTAAGCGATGATTAATCCATCAATTGAACAAATTAGCGGACTAGAATCTAATTTCCAATTGCTTCTATGCAACACTTGCACATATACACAGACCTAATCTCCTCATGAAATTTCTGATTACACGAGCCAGCAAACACAACTCAGATCGTCTGCACGCCAATGTCACCATTTTTATCAGTGACACTTTGACAACAACAATGACAATTGACATACAATCTAAGCAAAAACACAAAGCAATCTTTCAATAAGAGTTGAACAATTCTGACTGAGAATAAGTCCAACAATGACAACGATGATATAGGAGGAAAACATTTAAAACAAACCGATGTTTAAACAAGACTTAAACAACCACATGATAACAATTACTTAGTAACAAACATTATGAACAAAAACATACGAAGCAATCTGACAGTGCAATTGAACAAATTATGATACGCTTCAACAAAGTATTCAATTCGATCAAACGCAATAACTAATTTCAATTATCAATGAGAAACATCCAAATCGATCAAACAGCAAACAAAGATAAGTAATTAAGTAAAATTACCTTCAATGCCGAAATTAAGTCAACAATTCACAACATGCAATTACTAGATTAAACAGAAAAAATAAAATAAAAAATCTCGAAAAATTGAAGATAAAAAAACGAAAAATTAAACAGGAAAAAAATCTGGAAAATTGAAAACAAGAAGGGAGACCCCAAAAAATGAAATAAATCGAAGAAAAATGCAACAAGAAACGAAATGAAAATTTTGTAAGAAAATTAAACAACATGCAATTACTAGATCTGAAGAAATCTCGCAAAAATCGAAACAAAAAAACGAAAAATCAATACAAACCCAGAAAACCCCCAAAAAAATCGATTTTAAAATAAAAATTGTAAACCGAAAACAAAAGAAAAAAACAAATTTACTAGATCTAAAAAAACAAAATAAAAGCAAAATGAAAAACAACAAACCTTAAAAGAGGCAATTGGAGCGGCTGAGGTGGCGTCGGCGCCCCTTCGAGGTTGTGGTTGAGGTTCGGCGTCGGCGTCCCTTCGTGGTTGAGAGGATGAAAGAGAGTGAAGAGAGAGAGATTGAGTGATTGAAGAGAGAGAGGTTGAGTGATTAAGGAGAGAGAATGAGTGATAGAAGATGAATGAGGAGAGAGAGTGGGAGGAGTGACTTGTGAGTTGTTAGAGCCTTCGAGGGTTTGAGGGTCGAAGAAAGCGAAAAGGAAAGATTAAAAAAAAAAGCGTTTTTTTTATTTAAAAAGATAATAATATACTCACCGACTGAAATATCGGTCGGTGTACCGACCGATATTAAATATCAGTCGGTGTACCGACCGATATTTAATATCGGTCGGTACACCGACCAATATTTCGGTCGGTAATAAATTATGTATTTTTTAAAAAAAAATTTGTGCTGATGGAGGGAATAGTTCGAGTGGAAAAAAAATAATTAACTTACCACCGAATTATCGGTCGGTACACCAACCGATTTTAAAATCGGTCGGTAATACCGACCGATAATTCGGTCGATATAATACACCGACCGATTTCGGTCGATGTCGGTCGGTAACACCGACCGATTGTTTTTCGGTCGATAATTTCGGTCGGCCTTAGGCGAATTTCTTGTAGTGGAATGGGATTCCCAGTATTTCTCCCACTCTATTGCATTGTTCGAATGCAAACGCTTGTCCTCAGGACGAACTATATCAACAGCGGGAATAAGCTGAACTTTCCCGAATTACCTTATCGCCCTTGAAGGGAAATAAAAAGTCAACGCAATCAAGCTAGCCACGCGCACATATGAAGACAAGCGCGCATGCACCATACCCCTAATACCCCACCAAGGGACAGTCCACCGCACGAGAATGCCACGGTCAACATGGATAATAATCCACTCATGCTGAGATTTGTAGACATGGACCCTCTTACGGGAAAAGAATCCCTTAGCATAATATTTGACAAAATTCTTGGGTGCCTCAACTAGGCTCAAACACTCCATCAGCCAAATTTGTCATGAAACGGAAGCATGTGCAATATTTAGTCATTACATCAATAAACATGCAATAATATTTGTATAAATGCACTATTTTGCAAATATTCAAACAAAAATAGTGTACCTGCAACAAAACAGGGCATCCAGATAAGGGCGCATACGCATCTTTCTTAAGACGGTCAAGCATCATGAATAACTCCCCCGTGCACAACGACATAGGAGTACGGCTAGCCTCGCATTGCTCAACAATAGAAATGATGCTAGCATGACCAACATTTGTCTTGCCATGAACAAATAAGAAACGCGCAAACAAGCAGATCTTAAATGCGCGTTTACGGTAAACTCTACGACAAGAAGCATCACTAACAATATAGTCAACTAAAGCAAGCAAGTCAATTTCCCGACCATGCACTATGCGTCATGAAATAGTTGGACTAAGTCTTAAGTATCGCTCATATTTGTCAACAAAGCGATCAGCAGTGTTAGGGATACAAGGGAGACTTACAACAATCCAGGCAATAATAGCACCAAGTTCCTCAGGCAAAGGAACAATTTTCTTGTCCCGAAGACAAAAATAATGCATCAATGGGTCCCACAAGCTTATAGCAGCATAAAGAAGGTTTGCATCGAGACTTACATACCCTAAATTCAAGAGAACATCACAATTCAGCCTTGTAAGGTCCTCCATTTCACGAGCATCCATGTTTCGAAGCACATCATTCAAAGCCTTAGCAAAGTCTCTCTCCCTTTGATTTGTTGTAAACTCTTTGATGTAATGCATTAAATGAAGCCTAAAGCAATGTAAGAGAGGTTTTTAAGCACTAAGGAGGTTGTAATGAATGAATTAGGGCGTGCATCAACCCATATTTATAAGCAATGAGGCCGAGCAAACTTGCCAAAAATCAAATTCGAGCAAAAATGGCTCGATTTAGGGCATAATTATGCCCAGCCTAGGTGCTATTACGCTTAGTCTGAGCTATTTTTGGCCGATTTTGCTTCTTCTAGCTGCCGCCATGCACGATGGCACACAGTTCTTGGTCCAAGCTAGGTCCTACTATACCCTGCATTTCCAAGAGGGAACAAGCCGGCATTCGCCTCAACAATGCAACACAACATACGCAACAACACAAGACGATCGACATCGTCTTCGAAGTTTAATTACATGCATTGCATATAGTTAACAAGTTGGATTTTGCAAATTGTAAACAAAGCTCAGCATTACAAAAGCGAGCTATGTCTAGAGTCGTACACAAATCTAGGCGTATTTACACAAGCATTCAAGTCTAAACTAGAGTCGAGTCAAGTCATGTCAAGCAAAAGTCAACGAATAAGTTTATGTAGGTCTAAGCTAAGTCCTAAAATCAACCAATGAAAAGCTAGGGTCAACCCCTTTCCCTATAGGTGATAAGTACATCTAGTGCTCGCGACACGTCAAAAAACCGAGTGACGCTAGCACCTGCAAGGCAGACTCGTCCGGCAGCTCATCAGGGAAAGGAACTACAGCAGAGGTTCCCGGTATGGTAAACTAAGACAAGGGTCTAGGCTGAGAACGGAAAGTCGAAGCTCCACCCCGGTTAGGGACCGATCTCATCTGTACATTGCTGTCGTCATCAGCATCCTCATCGTCGCCCTAATGAACCTACAAAGGATTTTCAAAGTCAAAAACGAGTTCCTGACCCTACAAGGCATTGAAATTACGGGATTTGGTGCACTTACCGAGTCTCTCAACTAACAGTAGGAGTATTTCCAGGCATCCATTACTCCCAACAGCCTCATAATACCTGCCCGAGACATCTATTTTGCAAAACAAGCAAGTCAGCACAAGAGTGAACACTAGCAGGAAAGGACAGAATCGAAATGTCCCCTACCTGACCAGCTCCAGGGGGCATCGAGTTCTGAGCACGCCTAGTGTACGGGCGTGGGGCGTCACCGTGCCGAATTGGATTCGGTCCTTCTACCCCGCGGGGTACAGTCTCGGTTGAGACACCGTATTGCGGAGAATTGAATTCTTGCTATTTTGCATAGTGTGAGTATGCTTGGCATTGAGGGTCATAGAAACTCGAAATCAAATAGAGGAAGTCGCCACCGCACTTCTTTCGGGAAGCTGCGAAACCCGTTTTAACCCTTGTCGGCATAGTGCATGCAAGGAGAAGGACTCCATGTCAGGTTGAGCACTAGATCTGGATTAGGGGACGAGGGTAAGGGCGAAGTAGTGCACAACACCCCCCMTGCATCTAGCGGCCTCTACTGGGTCTCATTGCAAATTCACCAATTGTAATATCGAACAACATATATGTCCGTATTGATCCTTAGTTGTTATTAGGCGAGTGGATTAATGCATGTATAACTATTAATTGTTGTCGCTTTGAATTAGGTCAAGATTCGAGGATTCTAAACTGTTTGTCCATAATTATCTTATTAGGCGTGACAATCAATTAACAGGTCTTTAATTAGCAAGATTAAAGGTAATTGAGAAAGTATATACAAGACCATGAATAAGAATATACGAGGAGGAAGAAGGAGGAKACTTACCTTGTATCGCTATCCAAGATAAGACAAAAGGAAAAAACTATAGTTAGATTTTAAATTGAAATCGCCTCGCAAATCGCTATWTACATAGGAAAATCAAAGAAAATGTTAATAATGACAATTATATTGAAATCGAATTGAAAAGAAAGAACATAAGACGTTTATTTACATGTTAATTGATGTCTAATAGTTTAGTAGTCAATATTACACGATTCAAAGTGATAAAAACAAGCAAAATCAAAGAATAATTAAAGAGAAGAGAAGAAGGAGAGAGTTTCTAGGAGTTTTGTGGCCTCATAGGTTATACCAACAATGCGTGGTCGAACAATCCTCGAACGATTGCTTTGAATGCCTTGATCTCTTGATTTGAATGTGTATTGAATGTGTTTTTGAGTGCGTATTGAATTTGAAAGAGTTTCTTTGA
>SNQN01002433.1:49254-60301 GCA_008642245.1 Bassia scoparia | reverse complement strand
TAATATTCAAAAATTAGTACTGCCAACCAACAGGGCTCCAGTAGGGGATACCACATCTTTAGGGTCAAGTATTCCGTCAAACGATAAGGGTACGGGTACGCTGCATTGATCAACAATAAAATGTGTGCAATGACCACTTTGGTGTTGCCATTGAACATAGAAACGCGCACAAGCAGATCCTAATGCGGTTCGGTAACTTCCGCAGAAGCATATAAATTAGTACTAAAGCAGCAGTCCAATTTCGATGCTTGCTGTAATGAAATAGTTGGACTAGTTCTTTGTATCGTATATTTTCTAACAAGCAGATCGCATCGTTGGAGGGGCTACAAAATTCCAGGCTATAACCAAGTCCTCAGGAAAGGAACAATTTCTTAGCCCGAGGCAAATTGATCAATTGGTCAGTATGCGCCTAAAGAAAGGTTTTGATCAGATTCTACCCCTAAATTCGGACATCAAATTAAGCTTGTAGGGGTTCCTCATTTTACGAGCATTCTGTTTGAGCATCTTCCCCTAGCAGTCTCTCTACCCGTGATTTGTTGTAAACTTTTGAGTATGCATTAAATGAGCTAGCAATGGGAGGTTTTAGCCTGAGGGGTTGTATTGATGTTAGGGCGTGTCACTATTTTAGCATGAGGCGAGGCAAACTTGCCAAATCAATTTCGGCAAATGGCTCGATTTGGCCTATTTCTTGCAGCATAAGGTGTTTATCGTTATTCTGAGTATTTTTAGGCGATTTTTGTTCTTAGCTTGCGCATGCGTTGCACAGTTCTTGGTCCAGCTCGGTCCTACTATACCCTGCTTTCAAGGGACAATGGCCCGGCATTCGCTCAACATGCAACAAACATAGCAAAAACAGCGATCGATCGTTCTTCGGTTTATTCTGATTGCATATTTAGTTAACGTTGGAATTTTGAATTGTACAAGCTCCGCATTACAAGCGGCTATGTTAGAGTGTAACATTAGGCGTATTTCACACGATTCAAGTTACTAGGTCGGTCGTCAATGTCAGAAATAAATAATAGTTTATGTAGGTCTAGCTAGTCTAAAATCAACTGACAGCTTAGGGTACCCTTTCCCTATAGGTGATACGTTCCATTAGTGCGCGAACGTAAAAAACCGGTGACGTAGCTGAAGGCGGTGTCCCCGGCGTCTAGGGAAAGGACTAAGAAGAGGTTCCCGGCTATGTAGTACTAAGAAAAGGGTCTAGGCTGGACGGAACGTCCGCCCAGCTCCCCGGTTAGGGACGATTCTTGTCATGCTGTCTCAATCAGTCCTCACGTCGCCTATGACCTACAAAGGATTTCAAGTCACGAGTTCTGACTACAAGGCATTGAAATTACGGGTTTGGTGACTTACCGGTCTCTCCTAACGTAGGGTATTTCCAGCATCTTTCCAACGCCTATTACCTGCCCGGAATCTATTTTGCAAACAAGCAGTCGCACAAGGTGAACTAGAGAAGGACAAATCGCAATGTCCTATGACCAGTCCAGGGGGCTGGTTCTGAGCACGCCTAGTGTCGGGCGTGGGCTAACGTGCGATTGGTTCGGCTCCTTCTACCGCGGGACGTTCGGTGAAAGCCGTATTGCGGCGAATTGATTTTGTTTTTGCTGTTGTGAGTATGCTTGGTTAGAGGGTCATAGAAACTCCCGAATCAAATAGAGAGTGCACCGGCACTTCTTTCGGGAGCTGCGAACCGTTACCCTTGTGGATAGTGCATGCAAGGGAGGACTATGTCAGGGTTGGCTAGATTGGATTAGGGGGGTAGCGCGCGTAGTGCACCACCCCCTGCATCTAGCGGCCTTACTGGGTTCATTGCAATTACATTGTTATCGAAAAATTTTCGTATTGATCTTGTTGTTATTAGGCGGTGGATATGCTGTATAACTATTTTGTTGGCGCTTTGATTAGGTCAAGTTCGGGATTTAACTGTTTGTCCATTTATTTTTAGGCGTGATCTTCAGGTTTTAATTAGCGATTAAAGGTTATTGGAAAGTTTCAGCTCATGAATAGATATACGAGGAGGAAGAGGAGGTACTTAATTGTATCTGCTACCAAATAGACAAAGGAAAAAACTAATAGATATAGATTTTAAATTGAGTGCCTCGCAATCGCTATCCTAGGAATCAGAAATATGTTAAATAATGACAATTTTTGAAATGAATTGAAGAAGATAATACGTTTAGTTAATGTTAAATTATGTTAATAGTTTAGTGTATATTACCGATTCCACAGTGATTACAGCAATAAAGAATCATTAAAGAGGAGGAAGGAGAGAGTTTCTAGGCGCTTTTGTGGCTCATAGGTATTTAAAGTTGCGTGGTCGCAATCACTCGAACCGTTGCTTTTGAAATGCCTTGATCTTTGTATTTTGATGTGTCTTATGATGCGTTTTTGATGTGGTATGTATTGAAAGAGTTTCTTTTGAAAATTTTTGGAGAGGGGCAGGTGTATGCCGAGTGAGGGGACGGAGTCATGGCGGGTGAGAGGAGATAGCGAGCTTTGTGTCCCAGTTGCAATCGATGAGAGGGTTAGCTATTTTATAGGCAAAGCAATAAGGCAAGTTTGGGTGATTATCCCACTGGCGCAATTTGCGGCCCGTGTCTAGCCATTTTTGGATGGATTTCCCTTGCCTTTTTGAAGTTATCTTTATATAATCGATAACTTATTTCATTTTATTTGATTGCTAATTTTCGACAAATGAGTGATTTATAGGGGCGTATTTGTGTGGGCCACGTCGGGTGCGGCCTTGAGCTCCGAAATGAGCCGTTTCGCTCGGGTGATGTTTTTGTTTCGGAAATTCTATATTTTCCCTAAACTCCAAAATTCTGGGCAATTTCATTACTTCCTGTAGAACTGTGGTTTTGTTGTTTATTTCATGTTTGGAATTGATTTACTATTTATTATTATCGCAAAATTATTAATTTCTCAAATTCCGAAATTGCCAGGTGCTTAGAACTTCAAGAATTCTGGAAAATTCAAATGTTTTAATTAGTTAATTTTTTGCATTAAAAACTTATTTTTAAGGGGGTTTGCAGAGTGTTGGTTTGCGATCAAGATTAAGAGATATGTTGAGGTAGTTTTGTTCTTTAGAAATTGGACATTGCATTGTACAGTATAGTTATCTTGGCCTTTATGGAGGGACAATTTTGGTATCTACATTGCACCAGTGGGACAGGCTCATGAATCTTAAGCGGCCGGATCTCAAGTCAACAAGAGGGGATCGACCGAGGTCAAATCAGTCACAAGCCGTCTGCGTTAGTGACATACGAAAGCAAGGCAAGAAAAGGTGTGGATGAGCTGGATATACTCGAACCTTAGCTCGATGCGGCGGGGTAGTTCTCTCCTAATGAACGCCTAGGATCCCGACCTGTCGCCAAGAAGGGATGGTATACCAGCTCGCTGACTTCAAGCTCGTTGGAAAGGTGGTGACTAAAATCTATCCGATCATTGGTGACTGGAGGGTCTGAGGCCTCAGCGCTCAGAAGGCTTTGCTACTCATACACGGTCCCAAGTGGGCAGGCTAGGTTCCAGAAAGACACCGCTCTTGGCGAGGTCAGTAGATGTAGGACCTCTCGTCTTGCGGTTTCCCACTCACTCATGGGCGCATGGTGTATACCGCGGTTAAATACAATGTGATCATATTGTTCAAAATACAGTAATAGAGGCAACGCTACCTACTGGGTTCCAGGCGGGGCTCTCCTCGTGCTGTTGGGCCACATTTAAGACGTATGTCTCGGGGATCACGCCGCATCACAGGGCCATACTGCGGTGTTTTGTGCAGTGCAGGTCCACGCTGGGCCCCAAGCCATGCGTGGAAGTACTCATAAGCCTATGAATGCCAGTTAACTAACCGTGGGGTCTAGGATAGAGGCAATCAAATGCAGAACAAGACGGTTAATGTGCATAGATATTACCTCACACTACCCGTAGACGCCAGTGTGGATGCAGCATTAATCACTTAACGGTAGTATAACCTGATCGCCCCAATCATGGAGGTAAAAACATGAAGATCTCCGGTGGGAGAAGAAGTTGAATTCTGCCATGTGCTTAAGAACTATGCCGTGAAGAATCTGATGTCCTGGCTATATTTGTGGTGCCTGCAATCGGACCTCCAATGAGAAGTCATATCTGGTTAGCCGCCCTCTCAACTCGTGCACGGAGCATAACCATGCCATCATCCAAACGGGATCAGGAACCTGATTCGTCTTAGAGGGCCAGCTTTGTGAGCAGCTGGTTACTAGCAGCGTCTAGGGGTGGTCAAGCATTTTCCCCAGGGAGTGAAAGCGGTGTTCGTCAGGTATCAGAACCTCTAAGGCGAATCAGATCTTGGGGCAATGCGGTGATTTGCTGGACTGACAGGTTAGGAACACATCTGAAGATTGCCCCGAGATGTTCCTACTCGTTAGTTGAATGATGCTCTTTATAAGGTCACAATGTATGAGAGTCCATACATCGAGTACTGTATCGCTCTAAAGATGATAGATTGATTACAATAATTCGAACGAAGCAAACAAAGACGGCAATTTTGAGCTACCATTCTTCCTTGGCGTATAGGTCATGTGTGATCAAGGAATAATCGGTTTCTAATCCCAGTCACCCTCATCTTTGCGGGACTGCGCATTGTTTCTCTTAGTATGCAGAAATGGGGCAAGATTAGAAAACGGGCAGCATGACGGCTACATGACTTCGCATACAAACAGCCCCCCCTTGGGGTTACGGTAATACACAATGGTCGAGGTAATGCTGGTCGGAACATGGAAGCAACTAGAAGGCGGAGGCTTCTTATCCCCTCGTTATGCCTACGGATGCCCGATTCCCTCCATTTTATGCCACTGGATTTCAGAGGGTATACGCTCATCTATCCTTCCTATTGCAAGTATCACCATTAACCGTGATTTAGTTTTTAGCTCTTTACAATGGTGAAATATCCTGGGTCAATTGTTGCAATTTTTAGATATAAGGTTTATATCTATATACAAGAACAGATATATCAAGGTAATGCATAATTCAACAAGCATGCTGGCAGTACTATTCTATCTTTTCAGTGTAGCCTTAATCGCCATAACTCTTCAGTTTGCACCAAATTTGTGAATGTTGGCTCATAGCATATATCCAAAGAATTTCATACTATTTCAAGCATACCAGAATTAGTAGAAGGCAATTATTGCTACAATTGACATGGTATTAGAATGCTGATTTGATTTACATTGCACTTCATTGAATTTAGTTTTGGGTAGTAACTTACTTGCACTTTGGATTTTGATGAGCAAGGAATCCTTTCCAGCTTCAGGTGTAGCATGGAGTTTAGGAGAGTTGCAACAAAGCAAGAGCAATTCCAAAATGAGGAAGTGGGCCTTAAAAGGGCACGGATTCGCAATTATGTCTTGAATTGCTGGCGTATTGCGCCGGTTGGCTATTTTTGGCTTCGTTTTTTTCGTTTTTCTCGTGGGGCATTTGGTCATGTACGGTAGAGGAGAGATATGAGCTTGTGCGTACATTTGTTGTAAATTTGATTGAGGTAAATTCAGTCGGTCTCACAACTATTCATATATAGATGCGCAAGTGCATGTTATCTGACCACTAGATCAATGGGCCCAAGTCAACAAGTCGTCAAACTACATATCGCTATGAAAGCCGTTGTGCGATGAGGTACAATGGCATCCGATCAGTGAGTCGAAATCCCAGATATGTTCCAAATTCATATCGAGTCTGCTCGAAGGGCAGCACTTGACCTCTGATTTGTAATACATAATGCATGGTTATAGAAAAACGAATGCTATACGCTCGTGGCGTATAGCGATGATCTACCGCTTTTGAGTTTTCCGGACCGTGTCCGGATGGAGATACCTTTTCATTCAGGACGCACAGCGAAAATTCGCTTTATTACGCGGATCGGGCTTATACGCTGCAAGTTAGTTTAGTATTGCTCTATGGCTTCCCTAGATCTTTTCGGATGGGGATAAAAAGTCAGCAAGCCCAGTCCAACGGAAGTCGATGCGGCACCATTAATTTCCAAGATGTCAACGGAGGCTTTCACGGACCCACATATTCCAGAGTCCTACGGGGGCATTCGTGTGCGATTGAGCTCGTAGGTGCCATGGTATTAGTCGCACATTGTTTCGAGGCGGACACTGTAGCTGACAGGATCCAGCGGCATTTGGTGGAAATTCCCTTGAAAGATGAGCCGGTAGACTCGTGGAATCCTTATAGTCGGGAATTTTAGCAAAAGTTTTAGACAGACCAGATAGAATCACTTATACTTTAGTGATGTAATGTGCGTTTTGTTTTAGCACGTTAAGTGGTTAAGTTACTTTGGCTTTCGTTATACGAAGAATTTTACTCTTATGCGCATTTGGTCAGTTCTAATAAGTGGAGTTGTCGATAGATACATCATATTGTTATGTTATCTCTCAAATCTCTTTCGCATGGATTTCAGTTGTTTACCTGAATCACGTCGCTAAGGGACACTGTGCATCTGTAGTCATGATCGAGAGAGCTAGGACCAATGATTAGGCTTCATTAAATATAGATCTTTGTGTACGGTAATTTCCAAGTATATTTTGCACTACGAGTAAAGTTTTATTTTTCATGAATATTCTCAGAACTTATTTATTTATAAGTATTTTCATGTAATTTTTTTGGATTTCTTTCTGGAATTTTTTTTATGGCATTTTTGAGTCTTAGTTTATATATTTGCTGTCCTTCTCTCTAATTATGATAGCTATCTCTGCGGGAATTATTATATCGCGCGACATTACTTTTGCCAGGACATTATTTTGTGTGTTGGAAGAATTTTCGTTGATTTTTTTCATACATTTATTGCGCAATTTATTTGTTTCCCGGGATATTTATGATTTTTAGAACACGCTCATAAGTCGGGGGCCTTCCTCCGGGAATTTTTGCTCGAGACACAGGCGTCGCTGGTAGTCGAAACGCCGAGCATTGTGGTTATAGCATCATCGTGATAATTCAACTATGAGGGCGTCTTAGTTTTTTGCCGTATATATTTGTTATTTTGAGGTGGGCTATTAATATATACGATATTCTTTTTCTAATCTCGCTAACGTGGACTCTTGAATTATATTGCATTATCAATGATAATTATGTATCTTAAATCACGTAAATGTTTTTTAACGTATTTAATCATCGCAATTACGCTTATCGGGCATAGCAAATCGGCAAATCTTAGGCCGATTAGCGCATTTGCGCTAGTATGTTGGGCGTAATTGCGCCAAAGTGCTTTTGGCCGATTTCGACACCTTGCTTAATTGGGAGCCTTTTCTATTATTTAACAAATTTTTGGATAGGATTCTCTCTCCTCGTCAGACTCTCTCTCTCTCTTCTTTCACAATTCAATCAGACTTTAAAAATTCAATCTAAAAGCATTTAAAGGTCCTTTCTAGCATTAGATTAAGTGTTTTTAAGGGTTCTAAAGGCTTCGACAAGGGTTCCTAATTAGGTGTCTGGAGCCGTCCTTGTGTTTTCGCATCGTGTTGCGAGGTAGAGTTTGAGGCAACTTCTCATTTCTAAATCCTTTTTGGATGCTTGTATAGAATTTGACATTTCTGTATTTTGGCATGTATTTGGTTACAAATGATTCGTCAATTCGAATTAAAGGACTTGAAGGGCGTAACTATTAATTCCTAGATGAAGTATTTGCTGTTGTCTCAACATATTCTTTTACCAAAGATAATTTGTTGTTCGTAAGGTAATAAGATAATTTGGCAAGGCATTAGGTCTAGAATACGGATTAAGCAATTGCAAAATTACTTATTTGATAGTTTTGTTACATCCGCTAGTGTTTTGCAGCTTTAGGTTTTAAAATGGAAATGTTTGTTTTGTCTTTGGACAATGACCGAATAACTAGTAGAGGCACTAATGCGGGGGTGTTGTTGGATCTTCACTCCTTCCCTTGTCCCTATCAGACCTTTGGTGCTATACAGACTAGGTCCTCCGATTGCTTTATGAATTATAGGAAGGCTTAAACGGGTTCAATAGCATTCCAAAAATGTTGTGGGGCTTCCGCGGGGGTGTTCGTGCACTTCACTTCTTGTCCCCGTAATCAGACCTTTGGTCGGCCGTACAGACTTGAGTCCTAGCTTGCTTTGCAATTATAGCAAGGCTTCAAACGGTTTGTTCATAGCTTCCAGAAAGTGTGGTGGGGACTTCTTACTCATTTCGGTATAACACAACATTAGATACTCACATATGAAAAAGAGAATTCAATTAGCACAAACTGCGCGCTTAATTAGTACCCCAGGAGCGAGGGCGGACTAGTCGGCCAGTGCGGCCGGGACGTCACGTGAGTGTTGAGGTTTTAATGAATTGATTATAAAGAGTTTACATTGATCTTGCTCTCTTTTTTGGATCTTCATCATGAGATGTGATGAGTTGTAGTGTCTGCATGATAATCCTGCCAAGGCATCGGAATACGTGTGTTAAGGCACGGTTTTTTGGGTGAGTGCCTTGAGAAATGCATCACGATAGCTCTTTAAAGCCACAATAAGTCCCCATATGTTCACATTTACCTTTACCTTCTTCAATTATTTAATGATGAGGTCCTCCTCTTAAGGAYGAGGTGGTGGAGGCAGAGTGACTTGAGCATTAGCTTGACCTGGAGCCATGTTAAGGCGACCGAACCTAGTTAGAACTTGAACTTCCTTGGCTTCAAGAGGAGGTGATGTGTCRTAGAGAGCCTCGAATACCACAATTTCTTCTTGGAAGACAACATTGAAAGTAGTGTCGATCGACACCCTTGCCTATGTAAACATCTTCATCATCATTGTCCCATATGTCGTTGACTTGGTGGAAAATATGTRGGATGACCAATTGAGAGAATGGTTGCCTCATTGGTGCAATGAGGGTGGTGGTATCAAAAGAGTTATCTTGTCCTTCAATCATGGATATGCTAGGAGAGAGGGTCATACCATGTTTCTTACATCCCCTAAAAGGGACTGGAATATGGATGTCGTCTACAAAATCATGAATAGCTTCTCTAAGTGTCTGGCATTCTTCGGTGTCGTGGCCATGACCTCGATGATATTGAAAAAACTTGTCTATGCTCCATTTTGGAGGGGTTTTCTCCATAGGACGTTTAGGGGTAGGACCTTTTTTAATGATGAAACCAATAGCCTTGAGGTGCTCAAGGGCTTGGGCATAGGGCATGCCTAATTTGGTGTACCTACGTTCGTTGCGAGTTGTTTGTTCTTTCTTGACAGCTTTGACTTTAAGAGAATCATCGATGCTTTTTATTGCCTTKTCCACTTAAGAAGTGACAACCTCCACCATGTTGGTTGTTGGTTTTGGTTCAACGTCATTCTCAACAATTGGCTCTTGTTGGGAACCTTTTGGTKGTGCTAGGTAGGGAACCATCTCTCCATTGGAAATGACTCAGTCAACGTAGTGCTTAAGAATGGCATGATCCACTTCTTCAAGGATTTCAAGAACTTGAGTGTTTGATATCTCTAGTTCAGTGACTTGGAAAGTCAAAGAAGTGAGTGTTTTGCTCAAATCAGCCAAGGCCAAGTCCATTTGTGTGTCTTCACTAGCCATTAGTGGAATGGTGGCTGGAACTGGATTCTGTGGTGCTGCTTCTTAGRAACCATTGAAGTGACCAACTTAATGAGCCCCGTGTGTACGAACCTAAGTCRGAGGTGCGTTCCAACCTTGCCCTATCCTATTTTGATGCGTATCCAACTAGGGAGCTGAGTACTTCAAGTAAAGTATGAAAATCTTTTTAGGTTTTTGAATTTATATTGAAAACAAGTAAAAACAAACCGATTTCACAAATAATTCTCAAATGTTGCCCCCGACAACGACGCCAATTTGATGCGRATCCAACTAGGGTCGTTGATAAACCTATCTAGGACTCACCAATGAAATTTATAAAAACTCTAACACAAAGACTAGTATAGTGTGCAAATAGAGTAGATCCACTAGGAAGCTAGAAAAAATGGGAATTTGATCCAAAGGTTTGGGGGGTTGAAAACTAGATTTGAAAGGGAAATTTTGAACTAAAACTATAAGAGAAATTGAACTAAGACTTTGGAAAATCAAATATCACAAGCACTTAGGATCACTAGGTCACCTAATCAGGCATCACCAATGACAAACAAAAGGTTGCTCGATCCATATGTAAAGCTATTGCAATCCTAACCTAGGAGTTTAATTGAAGTGATCTCCTAAGTCATTCAATCATCCACAAAATAGATTGTATTGAAATCCCTTCCTAATCCTCACTAATTTATGTCAAAAAATATTAGGCTAGCCATTCAAATCACCTCCCCAATCCCTTGGTGGAGTTAACTTGAACAATCCTTCACCATCTAACCACAGGTGGCCAATTCACAAGTTTAGAAATAAACCACAATTATGAAAGAATAGATTATGGAATTGAGCATAAGATATCACTTTGACATTGGTTAATATAGGTTAGGCTTCCTAGCTACGAATTTAGCATGAAAACTACTCATAATTCATTATAAAAACACATGATAACAACAACATTTAAGCATGAAATCACYAAGGAAGCCATGAAAATCAAACTTGAAAACTCAAGAAAGAGGGTATTAAAGAATAGCAATGAAATCAAACAATAACAAGTTCAAACCAACTACAAACAACTAAGAACACCAACTAGTAACAACTCAAAAAAAAAGCATAAAAGAAAATCCACAAAAAGTTGTAAACCCTAAGTTGCATGAAAACTAATCAAAATCTCAACGAAAATGGAATTAAAGGCTACAAACTTACTCTACGTTGCGAGAHGAAATAAAAGCATATAAAGAACGYRAAAAACGATGAACTACCGAGCAAKATATGCAAGGTTTGAGCTTCCTCCAATGGAGTTTTCTCTCTCCTATTTCTACTTGAAGAAGGTGAACAAAAAGAAAGAAAGTTGAAAGAAAATTCTCAATTAATTGCTAAAGTGAGAGAAAATAAATTACAAGCTGAATTCTATTCTAAAATCTCCTCTTCTTCCAATTCTAAAATCCTATTTTACCACCTCATTACAAAGCTTTGCCAAAATTACAAGAATGCCATTACT
>SNQN01002433.1:27072-42744 GCA_008642245.1 Bassia scoparia | reverse complement strand
GGGAATAATGAAATAAATAGAGAAGGATTAAAAAAAATGTTTGTCATGGGAATTGAACCCATGACATGTGACACTGCCGCACTATGATACTAGTGAGCAATTCCGCTGAGTCGCGTTGCATTTTGCCATATAATTCTTAGCAATATATATATATATATAAGCCATTTCCAGAGAACAAAACCATAATTAACTATTATGGGCCCTGGGCGTGGGCCCTGCTCGCCCCACCCCAGGGCCGGCTGTGTCTAAGCTCGACTAGACTGAAACTCTACAGTATTTTGTCTCAGGCAAAATGACGTATCATTGGCACACACGACCTACCGAACTACTAATATTAGCACCTCTACTTGAGCGAAATTGTGTGTTTAGACTCATGGATGTTGGGGTGGTTATGCGCACATGCCTGCCCACACCCATGGATGTTGGGGTGGTTATGCACAAGCAAGTCAACGCCCTTAGACGATGGGCTTGGTATGTAAGGTTGTGTACATGCACACGCCTACTCCCCCAGGTGTGCAGGCTAATATTTCAGGTTAGGGTCATCTACTCGTGTGTTTTGGAGGATACATCAACGTCAAATGTGTTCACCGACACTTGTACTAAACATTCCCTAGTTTTTTTCCCGAAATCTTTTTTCATATCAAGGTTTTTTGAACAGAAAAACTTGTCTATATCAATGGGAATTATTAATGTTCTTAGGTATAATAATGAGAGTTTCCAAGAAATATCTTAAATTGTCAATAATTWATAATTTAGGCCAATTCTGGAAGATTAAATCAATAATCGAAGAATTTTACATAAAATACGAATCCCATAAAAATTTAATATTCATGTGATCAAAACGAGTYTATAAGTAGTCATACAAATTACAAAGTATTACATTATTGTTTACTTACTTTATTTTAAAAAATATAAATGTAAAAATAAAAAATTGGACGACCAAAAAAGTGCATTAGAAGCAAATATATGAAAACGCTCACATACAAACATCGTATGTGGTAACCCACAAACACATACAAAGTGATGTGTCAATATTTTATTGATTAGCTTAATGAAAGCCTTTTACATTTAATTTTTAATTTTCATTTTAATTTTTTAAAAAAGATAGTGTTTTATAGTTTTAATGTGTTGTTTTAATCTACGGAGTAATTAGTTTAGAGAAAACTTTGTATCTGAGTTCCATATACAGCAGATGTATGTGTATAAGTATTAGAAAATATATAGCATGGCAGGATTGGCAGGCACATTTGTTTTATGAACTTTAATAGCATCTTTTAAAAGTAGTTAGGAGTTAGGACCACAAATTGGTCACATTCCAAGGCAGCACTTCCACAAATGCAATTCCTGAAATTCAGAAAATGTAGAAAAAATTCACCGTTCAAAAAAGGGTATGTGATGTGCCGCCCATAATGGAGTATGTTTGCCTCTCGCAAAAAACCAAGTTATTTCCCGTTGACATTAATGACCGCATCCAAAGCATACATGAATGTTTAGAGCATCCACACCAAGTGATTAAAAAAAATCTATCCCTCTCTCTAACACTTTCTCACTCATCTTTTTTCATTTCAAGATAAATTTTATCACCATACCTAGGGGTGCTTATTGAGTTGAGCAACTCGCGAGCAACTCGTGTTCGACTCGGTCAAAACTCGGTCAAYGCTCGACTCGAGTTGGCTCATACTCGTTCGAATAAGCTTGAAACTYGATAATTTTACACAAAAAATAATAGTTTTCWACATTATATCTTTCAAAATATAATGTGGATTTCAAGAGGACTGAACCATTAAACGAGTAACTCGTTATCGACTCGGCTCGACTCGAAAACTAATGAGCACGAGTAGAGCACCCCCCAGCTCGTGATCGACTCGCTCGAAAAGCACCCATGACCATACCTACACCAATGATCCAAAAAAATTCATCATCCATCTCTCTCCTACTTTTTAACTCTATCCCACAACAGTTTCCCTCTCATCCAACTTTTATTCAATTATTGTTGACTAATTACAATTATACCAAATTCCGAAAAAGCAAAGAAGAGATCATTAGTTTGCTTTTATTTGTGATCCATGCACTCATCAATCATTCAAACTAAAGAATAATTATATATGTCGATGTTGTGGATAACATGATAGGTTAGTTAGTTTTTTCTTTTATCTAATAGTATATGTTCGATCGTACGATGTGATGATCGAGTTTAGTTAAACAACAGCTTTTTATTCTGTTGTTATATAATATATTAGCTCTACTCTATATATTAATCTAGTAGCTTAAATAATTTCTTATGTAATTAAATTTGCCTCTTTTTTTGTGTTTAAGTAACCAAGGAATCATACATGTCAAAGTCTCTTGAAATCCCTATGAAACCTAACGAATCATTTTTTTACTCAAAAAAAATCATTTTTACTTACCTTATTATTTATTTTTCTTATCCACCCGGTTGTACCTCATCTACTATTGAAGATCTATAATGATTTTGAGGCTTCATTTATGAGTGGTTCGGCTCCAATCCTCTCGATTGTTGTCTGGGAAGGTTCGAAACGGTACTTCTAAAATATGAGTCTCAATCTACACCAAAAAGATCAATTGGATTCTTTTAATGTCATTTATAGGTAAGACGATCAATTCTCCGCAGTTAATATTTCTAGTTTCTTGTGTAGAAAGAGAGGCTGATATTGTTTCGTGTCTTGTGACATGGAGTAAGAATTGAATATGGATTAGTTGTGGATTGCTAAAAACATCAACATATGCGTTATTTTTCACAGATGCTTATCGTAAAAGGACATCCCGATCTAAAGTGGTTGAATAGATCTAATTTACTTGCTTCCCTCTGCATCTTTAAGGTTCTTTTGTATCCTAGGCGTTTGCGTTTCATTCTCGATCCTCACTGAATTAATCAATTTATTTAAAAATTGAAGCAAAAAGGGGAAAAGATAAAAAAAAAGATTTATCTTGATTGTCACTCATATTTCTAGTTTCATGTTATTGTGCAATATTATTTTGTGGCTAAGATCACACTTTTTTCTTTGTTTTGCTATCAGAACATCATGTCATACTTCTTTTATTACTTATATATACTCCCTCATTTTCTTGTTACGCATCAGGGTGACTTGTTTAAATTAAAAAAGAAAGAATAAAAGAAGTATTAATCTCAAGTAGAATGAATTATTATTAGATTAAGAAGAGAGAAAATTATAAAAACAAATTTGAAATATGAACTCAATACAATTGGTATTTTTAGTGAGACCATTTATTAAAAGAAAGCATGGCAGGTTATTTAATTAAGTCGAATTAATTTTTAATGTTAATTACCATTTTAGTTTGTAGCTAGTTCGTTTATTTTTTTGACTACTCCTATATATTAGTTTATTTTAAATCATATTAAATGAGGGTGATGTTATTTACCCTTCATATGGGCAATGATTGATACTGATACATGCAATTGTTTGAATTATGTGATTAACAGAAATCAAGTTTATACTCAAGTACTACATCATTCAGTTTTCTTCTTGTATTGTGAGTTTTGAGAAAATAAGTAGATATACTAAACTAGCCACCGAAAATTAGGTCTACTCATCCTTATGGATATAATTTGCTGATATTATTACCAGTGTCGACGGCATTACATTTTATATTTGTTGTAGATTGATATTACTATCCAAAAGGTTTTTCTTGCTGTCAGTTCTAGAAGTTGTAATAAAGAGGAGGGTTTAAGTAGGTCAGCGTGATAATCGGCGTACAAATGGTCAATTTGATGACATCAAAACGATGACTAATTTATCTCTACTACGATGTCGTAATTTTAATCTCCTTTTTTGTAGATCAATATTATATATGGGTTATGGATTAATAAGCAGTAACTCTAAAAGAGAAGCATAGAAACAACTTGATCGTGATCTTTTTGAGATATACTACGGTCAAGATGTGCGATAGTTTAATAAGAAATGTGTAACTTTTTGTACATGAATGTGCATCATTTTTTTGGTCTTTGCACATTCACAAGAAGATTTGTGCACATTTATATACAAAAAATTTAACACTTTAACTTTTTCCAATGAAATAATCTTGATCCGATATCGATTCAAAATCCACGATCAAGATGCTTCTCACGAGCCCTCTCATTTATCTCGTCTCTCTCCGCCTCCCCATCGCCTCTTGGTGGGCGATTATACGACGGTCCTGTGACCCGGGGGGCGGTGGTCGTCTCTCTTGTTCCTGTTCTCTCTTCTATATATTAATATATATACTATCATATAATATTATATATACGTATACGATCAGGGTTCATATGAGAATCATCTTATGGTGAACCATGGAGAACTTAATCTCAACCATTAAATCACCAAAGGCATAACCTTCATTCCTATTTAAGTTATTTTAAAACAAATCTGATTTTCCATTATTTCCCCATCATTTCTTCTCTTCTCTCTTTCTCTCTCCTCTCTCACCCTTTCTTCTCTCTCTTCCTTAGCCAGCTGCACACCGCATCACACTCCTTCCAGCGCCGCACAACTCCTGGCAGGCGGGCACCAACCGCCTACACCGACGCATCAGCTTCCCCTTCCCAGGACCCAACAACCATCCATCAACTTAAGCTCGCATAGCCCTTTCTCTCTCTCTAACGGTAACCAGACCACGCACACCTTCGTATCCACCTGTCGTACGCACATCGGGTACAACCTCAACCACTGCTTGGTCTCATCGACGGCCGCTACTTAAATCATGTGTCTGCATGCCGGCACAGAACTGCCACATCTAAATCTTGACCCTCGGTGTTTGCGGTGTTGGTTAGGGGTTGTGCAGTGGGTGTTTTGGTGCTGTGTGGGTTTGCTTTATTTTGGCTAAGGGTTTGTGAGCTAGATTGAGGTTTGCGTAGGCTGTGGGTGAGGAGGAGGGTTTGGTGGTGCTTGGAGCGTGGTTAGGTGGTGGCTCGTAGGGAGGGGGTTAGGTGTGTCGTGGTAGTGGCTCCGTGGAGGACATGGTTGTTTTGTGTGTGGTGGGGTACAGTGGGTGATGGCTGTGCCTCATTCCCGTGGTGGTGTGTAAAGCTGTGAGCTAGTGGTTTATAGGGTGGTGGTCGTTGGTGAGTGGAGGAGAGAGAAAATATTGCATAAATGTTGTAGAACAGTGAAACAATTTTGTATGAACACAAAGACAGATTTTGTAAACATACTTTGAATATGAAATTAAATTGTTAAATTGTTAAATTACTTGTGACATGAGCTAAAAGTGTAGAAATGAGCTTTGAATTTGACAATGAAGTAAATATATATATATATATAATTATTTTTATTATTATATAATAATATAATATTATATGGTTAGGTATCCACTAGAAAACTTTATTTTGGTAAAATAAATACTAGGACATTTTACATATAATACATTTAGGACATTTTTTTGTGCTTTAGGACATTTTTCGGATTTAGGACTTTGTGATATATTTAGGGACATTTTTGACGATTTAGGACATTTTGTGATTTAGGACTTTTTCCGAATTTAGTGACATTTTGTCGCTATGACAATTTTAGGACATTTCAAAATAAGCATTGCCACGTCAGTGGCAAGTGGCTGATGTGTGCTGACGTTCAGCGATGTACGTCACGTCACGTGGTGAGTCGATGCTTGACGTCATCACGTTCAGCACCATCATGACGTGCTACTGACGTCATCATGCACTCAGCGCACGTACGTGGTCGTACGTGGCAGTGTTTACGTCGTCATGCCACGTAACACTGAGTGACGTTGCGCTGCAACGTGGAGTGATGACTCAGCATTCCACGTCACAACAAATTATTATAAAAAACTCATTCATAAAATTGATATTCAAATCTAATCATTACACACTATATTTTGGTGGAGACGTGATGTGGCTGACATGATATGACGTCAGCTGCCACTAAACACTCGACGGAGTGGCATGCTGCCGTGGCAGGAGGGGCTTGTTGACAGGGCAGCATTCGGGTCATGTGTTGCGTTGACGTGGCACCGAGTGGTGCTGAATTGTAAGGTTATGATGGAAAATTTTCAATGGATGTGATTAATTTCTAAAGATAATGGTTGAGAATTCTAAATGTTTTAGTTTTCACCGAAATCATTTGATTCACATGATCTTTTCCTATATATATCAGTTTTTATGTCACGCATGGCGTGCCTTGAAACTACGTAAATTCGCAATTAATGAAAAATGATTATATATAATTTATTAATTAAAATGTTTAAGAAATATATTTGCTCTTATTATTTCTTTCGGAATAGGCTTATTAACAATAAATTTTATTTAATGTAATTAGTTCTGTAAATATTTTGATCTCGAATTCAAAATATATTTCTCTATGATTTAATTTAATTCTGTATAATAGAGTTGATAGAATGAGCTTTAGTCACGCCGTCCATAAATTCGGTTGTCAATTTATAACTAATGAAAATTTAATAGATACGAGAGTACTTTAATTACATCAATTTATAACTTTCTTTAGTTAAGGATATTAAGTCTTTTTAGACCATAATTCATTAAAGATTAACGTATTTTAAGAGGGGGGGACACCATTTCCTCACCTTTCTATATAATAGGATAATAGATAATAATACGTATTTTTCAATATTGTCTCAATAGCGAGGGCAATAAAAATGTTTGGGATTGGGAATGTTATCCACTGATGATACTGATCATGCATTCTTGAAATCAAAATTACTAGAAAGCAAAATTGACTAAAGGGCAGAAATATGATAATGAAACCTATAATACAATGATACAAGAAGCTTTTCTGAAGTTAAATTAGTCCTTTTTTCAGTGAGGATTATTATGAAAAGAATGAGTATATCGATACGAGTTGGTGGGACAAGTATAGAAACAATAATGAACACAAAGAGGACGAAATAGTCCTTACAAAGAAAAAGAATGCAATCATGTCAATAGTTGTTTGAATTGGAATCTGTCATTTTGCATATAATGTCAGGAAAAAATACGTCCTGATTTATAGTAAATTAGTATACGTCCGTAGTAAATTGGAAAGGAAGAGAAATGAGTGCATATTGAGCTTAGATGTTTGGATTTTTGGAACAATCTTACACGAATACTTGTATGAGGCCCCACGTAGACATTTATATATAATACTACCCCTCTGACCGTTTTAGTTTGTTTTTACATTTTCTTTTATTTGGTTCCTTTTATTTCTTACATTTCTTTTTTCATTATTTTACTATATACAATGGTTACTTTTACTAATAATTATATTACCCCTTACCTATTTATCTCTTTTATTTCACCAGAATTATAGTCATTTGTGCCGTATGTTAAATAAAAAGATTTACTTTTAATTTTATTGGACAGCTCAACAATTAAGAGAAATATACAAACTTAAGTAATATAATTTTAACAATTCAAATTTCTCTTAAATTGACGGCAATTCTACAAGTAAAAACAAACCGGACGAAGGGAGTAGTATATTTGCACGCGATGATCTAAAAATTATAAGTTGTATTGTTTTTCTTATAATCCATACAACTTCCGCTTATTTATTTTTTTAGTGTGTCATCTTTGTTAATAATAATATGAACATATTAAGACAAAAAAATGTAAATTTAGAAAAAAAGGAATAATGTTAAACTAACCTTAGAGGCTATCAATAAATACTGAAAAATAGTAATGTTGATAATTACAAATTTATGTACATTGATTGAGTGTGTTTTGTCATAAATTCCACAACTTTTTACTATTTGGAAGTATATTTTATGCTTATACATAACTAAGGGTTACATATTAACATTGTCCAAGATATTAAATTCATAAAGCAACTACAAATAATTTTTTTTTGTCTTAAATTGATGATTTATCAATCATTGGTGACCACAAGTGATTTCATGTGAAAAAAATTTGCAAGACATCGACCCATCGTCAAAGAAGAGAGAGCGTATTATATTCAGTGGGCTCGGTTGTATGCGATTCTTTTTTTTTAGTGAATATAGATCAAATCGTGTTTTGCTCTTCGGCAAGGCAAAACTACGTGTTTTGATTGTGAGTTGCATAAAAAATAAAGAGAACTGACATAAGGACGCGGCCAATAGGTGTCGCTACCGTGCTGCTCGGTTATTTATACCATTTAATACAATTCGTTTTTTGCTATTTCCATTACAAAATTATTTTAAAAAAAATATCAAAATTCATAACTTTCAAGATCTATAATAGAACCTCATGATTTGCTATATTTTTTCACATCAAAATCATTCTTCTCTAAAACAATCCGCAAAAATTTATAAAAATTGTTTTTTTTCAGAAATTTAGTAAAAAATCTGAAAAAATTTCCAAAAATTCTAAAAACTACTTATAATATCTTACATTATTTTAGAGTTGGAGAAAACATTTCCCTAAGTTTAACCTTTGGAAATTGCATTGTTTTTGGTTTAGTGTTGCAATCACAAAAAAAATAATGAATAATTTGCCATCACACTTCAAATCCAAATTTACCTACTGTCATATTCATTGTGAAAATACCAAGCATAATGAGTGAAGTGCAAAATAACCACTACTAGAAATTTGGTGTCGTGGACAAATTTTTAAGATGGTCGCTATTAGCGATCGTATTAGCGACTGAAAACGGTCGTGAGATTAGCGACTGACTGAATGCCGGTCGCTAATGAGACCGGATTTTGCAAATCTCGCTATAGGCGACCGATAAATCGGTCGATAATTCAAGAATGTTTGGCGGAGGGGATAAATCTGGGTTACCCTCCCTTGGTGTTATATAGTTGCGACCGATCTGATCGGTCGCTATTTTTTTTTCCACTCTCACTTCACATCCGTGTTTCAGTTTTCTTCAAACTCACACTCTCTCTCTCTTGAACTCACTCACTCTCTTCGAACTCCCTCAATCCAAACCCTCCGCACTCTTTCGAAGAATCCTCACTCTCTTGCCGAATCTCTCTGTCGCTGTCCGGACGTTGCCGTTCACGTCCACTCCCCTGCTTCGTGCTCTCTCCCTTTTCTTTTTTCTCCTGTTGATTTGCGCGCACTCAGCTGTTTCTCCTCTGCGCGCCATCGGCTGTCGTCCTTTCTGCGCCGCCAACCCACCCTTCTCTTTTTTTTTTTTTTGTTTTTTTGTTTTTTTTTTTTTCTTATATTACTGTCTTGTTAGTGTTCTGTGTATTTTGAGTATCTTTCCAATTTAGGGTTTCGGTTTTGGGTCGAGCTGCCGTGGAAGTTTTTTTTTATTTTTTTATTTTTTCCACTTAATTTGGTGTTAATTTATTGTTTTTTGTTTGTGTAATATTATATTATATTTCTCTCTGTATTTTTTCTATATATATTTATTTGCTTTTTTTTGTGGGTGGTTTATTTTGTAGAATTTTGATGATTTTCTTTTTGTGTTTGTTTTTGGTTGTTCTTAGCGAATTCACCAAAAGTGTTCGCGAGTTTAATTCACATCTCCTTGAAGTATTAATCAATCTTGGAATAAAGTTTAATTGTTCTCACTTTAAATTTTGGAGTTGAGTTTTCAGTTTTGTATTGTTAATGAATTTTGAGCTTAAATTTGATGCTTATTATATATATTATATAATATATAATATTATTAATTTATATATATATATATATATATATTTATATAAGGAATAGGGATCATGTGAAACAAACCTTAGGTGAAAATAAAACTTTTAATCTTGACCGTAGATGGGATGTGATCGGTCACATTATCTATGTATAATACTTGTATTCAATTGGGGTACTTGAGTTTAAGGGTACAATGTTGTTCCATGTCAATATCTGAAAGTCTTGTGTCCCTTTTATGTTGTATGTACCATTAAAATGTAATAATGTAATCCACTTATTTTGGTTTCAACGTTTCATATAACATGTGGTTTCCTGGATCCTAAATTCTTCTTCTAATATAGTATATTATATATATATATATATATATAATAATATATATATATATAATTATATTATATATAATATATATAGGGTGAGGATCCATGAGATATCTCTTTAGGTGAGAAATATGAGAACTTATGTTTTAATTTTTGCCACTGATGTTCCTACAATTTTCATGTTCTAATTAATTTAGACTTTATGTTCTATCATAATTTAATCAATATTTCTACATTTAGTTTTCATTTCTATATTTAGTTTTATGTTAATACGGATATAGTTTTCATGTCTGCAAATATATAGCTGATGTCTATTAATCCACTATTATCACTTTACAAAATTTCTCTCTCTCCCTCAACTCTACATCACGCACGATCAACAACAGCAGAACACACTACATCACCGACCTCCACACTCACCAACCAATGAACCAGCCATTGAACACCGCACCACCACCACCGAAACCAACGAACATCCTTGAACCACGCATCACACGGACCGAAACCTACAACTTGAACCGCAGCCAATTGAACCCCACACACACAGAAACCTTCCTGACACCACAAATTCCTCAACCTCCAAACCACCGATCTATATTGTACCAACCCTTCTCGCCAGGTGATGAGAGAATCCCTCCCTCACCACATCCACCTTCCTACACCTCCCCTCCCTCACACCGAATCATCAATAATTAAACACCACACGACACTATAAATCCGTTTCGACCAGACATAACCACCACACCGGACCAAATGCTTCAAATCCCACAAAACACCAAGTTCTCCGACTCAATGCCAAATGGCGTCGTTAATTAAAGGTGGTAGTTTTATTTTGATTTTGGTTTGATTTAAGTGGATGGTGTGTTTGGGTTGGATTGGGTGGTGTGGGGATTAGGCTTTAACTGTAGGGATTTTTTTGTGGTTGCGAGGGGAATCAGGTCGTGGCGGTGCTAGTTGGTCAATTCACGGGGTGGGTTGTGGTGGTGGGGTTGAGGTCGTGCGTTTGTGGGATGGGGGGCTTGATCGCGAATGCTGGGTGGTGGTGGTTTGAGTGAGGCTATATGGTGAGAAAGGAGATCGAGAAGGGGAACTTGAATGCATCGTTGGACGGTGGTGTGTGCTGAGCGATGTGTAGCCTGTGGAGAGACTGGCGGGTTAGAGCCAGAATGCTGTGCTGGTGTGGAGCTGATGTGGTGCATGCGCGACGACAGGAGTGATCGTGGCGGGTACGGAGAGAGAAGGTAGGTGTTAGGGATTGTAGGAGAGAGAAATGGGGGAGGTGGTGGTGCTCTCAGTGCCCGTGAGTTTGCTACGGACGCGAGTGTGGGTGCCAGGGTAATCTTACGTGAGTCGGTGTCGGTGAAAGCAGCGCTCACAGTCATACAACATAGTCGGACGACTAGTTCACAAGTTGGTAACTGGTGACAGTGGGTACGATGTCAGATGGCAGGTACAGCAGGCAGTCGACCACTTGAGTCTCAAGTGCTCAAGTCCGGTGACTCGGCTAGGTAGTAGAGAGAAAGGTGAATGCGTAGAGGAGGTGCACATGAGAATGAAATGGAGGAGGGTAGTAGGAAAACAGCATTTTAGATTTTGTATATAATGATGTTTGTGATTATTTGGGTTGATTTTTAATGATTATTAAAGTTCTCATAGTTACATAAGCAGTGCGTCTCATATAAACCTAAGTTTACATATGTAGACTGTACAGTTACTCTGTATATTAGGCTCTTTAAGTTGTACTGTCACTCATAGATTATTTTATATATTGATATCATATATTTTATATATATATATATAATAATAATATATATATATTTATATATAAATATATATAGATATTATAGTATATAATTACTATATTATGTTGGCTTTATAAGAATTATAATTCTAGTGAAATATTCTTGTTAATAATTTGAGCTTTAATTAATGTTGTTTTAAGTAATTGTGGCTTTATAGAATATTTAATTTTAGAATATCAAGTCTGGATCAAATTTTATATAATAGAGATGATAAATTTATTTTTTTTTTAAAAAAAAATTATTCAAATGAATTAAATATCAATAGGTTTAAATTGGTTTGATAAATACGATTAGCAATGACCCTCGATCTCACAACTTAAACACTAGGTAAATAAATTCATGATAAGTTCATTAAGTCAATGGAATAGGACCAGATCCTCCATTATTTTCATCCTATTTTTTTTTATTCAAAATTTTAAAACCTCATTCTAATTTAAAATTAATGTATCTTTGAAAGATCTGCCACTATTCCTCCAACTACATCCACGATCCAGTCTATTGCTTCTAATTATGAGGTGGGTAACGTGTCGTGTGTGGGAGTTTTTCGTGTCGTGTCAGTCATGATAAGCGGGTTGGATCCCTTCAACCTAGACCCGACCGTTTATATATCGTGTCGTGTCGTGTCAACTCGTTATTATAGCGGTGATACGCACTCGACCCGAAACCCGCTAGATGGACGGGTCATTTTTTCGGTGTGATTAGCGGTGTATCTTTTTACATAGGTTTGTTGTTGAATTTAGGATAACTAGTGGCAATCGGGGTGTCGGTACCATTTATTTAAGGGTTCGGAATTCTTCAATCTAACCACCCGTTGAATAGTGGGTGTCGTGTGTTGTCGACCGTTAGCATAACGAGGTCAAGGACCTCAACGACCGTTAATATGGTGGTCGGAATTTTCGGTCGATGTTAGCGGGTCGTGTTGCTTTTGACACCTTATGGGTTCAATGTTATATTTTTAATTATTATTATGTATTAGCTGGTTAATTATTGGTGGACTCTCATGTGGTTTTATGGAGTTTTAGTAGGTTTATAGGGTGTTAATTAGGGTGGGTGTGTTTCTTTGCCAGTGTTTGCTGAGAGTGTGTAATGGATGATGGAGGGGTCCGTGAAGATTTATTGATAGTGTGTGGTGTTAGTTTGAGTATTGGAGATCATATGGTGGAGAGAGTGGCAAGTGAAGTGAGACTATGCGTTTACGAAGATGTGCACAATGAGTTAAAGTGAGCTTTGTTGTGATAGGTAGGGGTCAAGTTGTTGCATGATTGGTCGGTTTGGCGATTTGTGCTAGTATAACAGTGCGTATGATATTATTTTGCATTGCTTTTAAATTATAGGTCAGTGTTAAAGCTGTGAAGGTGGATTTAGCTATAGATGGTAGAAGTTGAGTCAAAGTTTAATTACGCAGAATTCATAGTCCTCTTCTCTCTCTCTAGCCAGTGATAACATTAACGACAATAATTTCATGATTCAAAACAAAACTAGATTTTGTACCATTGTACCTCCAACGAGTTTGATTAGTATATAATAGTATAATTTCTGTTGTGTTTAAAACGTTATGCGTTTATTGCTACACTTGACGTTTCATTTTATGATTTTTTCGATATTTAATTTAATGTTATGCTTTCTTGGTGTAGAATATTTAATGTTGTATAAATCACCTAAACATCCAATTACAATATATTGAAGCTACTCAATTACAAAATCATTCACAATCAAATAAATAAGTCCTGTCACAATTCAACTATTAAGTATATCTAAATCTGAAAAAAAGAACAATATTTAAGTACTCTATAACAATTCTAAAGGCCTTATGACTGCCATCCAAATTGAACTTGTCGTGTCTAGACGTGTGTCCAACACTAGAAAGTTAAGTGAATAATTTAAGAACATGATGGAGCTCTTAAAAAACTAGCAACTAGTTGCTTCTGTGATTTGCCGAACCAATAGCAGAAAATTGCATGTCCATGAATGTACACTTTTTTTTCATTTTAAATTTTCCAACTAACTCCATAATTTGCAGGAGAAAGTAACGTATCAGGTAACTCTCTTGTACACTATGAACCAACTAGTGGGTCACCCGTTCGAATCCCAATGAATTTTCTTCTGATACAGTTGACGGGTTATCGACACGGGGAGTTCTTGGGTTCGCCAGACAGGGAGTCCTCTCTCTATTATGAGAAAGGCCGTGTGAACACTAGCGATTCAAGACGAATTCAGAGCTATCTCTACATGTTCTTCACCGATAATATTAAAAATGCTGGAGGAACTAGAGGCGAACGAAGAGCACAAGGTTAGCGGAAGAGAAGAGGAGAAGACATAGCATGAGCTCGTGAATGGTGGAGCGACCAATGGTACACTTCAGCAGACATTGAAGGCGCAGATGGGACGCTTCATGAGCCAGTTCTGGCGTTCGGCCTCCGTATGTCCGGACGCTTTCCGGACGACCGCATAGACTGTTTAGGTCGGCCTCTAAGAGCGCCTTCATGTAGCGCTGGTTCTTAATTTTAGATTTGACATTTGGATTTGGATTTATTCCCGTACGTCACTTTGATTACATTTCACTAGAAAGTTTAGAAATATTTGCGTTAAATCATTCGCTATTACGACTTTTATCTTTATTAAAAAATTTATTTTTTCATATTATTTTGTTTTCCGTTAATATTTTTTTTTTTTTTATTACATTGTCGCAAAAAAATAGGTTTATATCCCGAATTTAAAAAAAGCAAAAAGCACATTTAGTAGGCGCAAATCGGTGCTAACTTCAATTTTCAGCATTTTTTAGAGGAAATTGCATTAGCGATTCGATTTTCGAATCGCTAATTGCACTTTTTTGGAGGGAAAGGATTAGAGACGAAAGTCGGTCGCTACTAGTGAGTACCCGATCCTGTGTCGGTGCATAATGGCTTTTTTCCTCCAAAATTGTGAGGGTTCCTGCGACTTCTAGTTCGCGTCGCTTAAAATTTTAGCGACGAATTTCGGTCGTAATTTTTTTTGCGACTGAATTTAGCGACGCGAAAATGGTCGCAATATGTTGTTAGCGACGAAATCGTCGCTAATGACGTCGCCGGCGTGTTTTTCTTATTGTGAACCCACCTCGTTACCGTTAGTTTTTGCCTACTCCAACACCAAAATTCTCACCCTAAATGTTTGTTCATTCTAATAATACGAAACCAACAATACGATGCTCCAACGCCAACCAAAGAAGCAACAATAGCTAGATTTGGTTATCCGCGGAGTATGACGAAGACGATGAGAAGAGGCGGATGCTGGCGGAGCTCATCCTCAACCGACAGTGTGTGTGCAACCCTTCAGAAAAACCTGTCAGCAAAGGCATCAAAGTTCTGGTTCACGTGAAGAAGTAGGTTGATAGTTCTACTATCATTGTACGATAAAAATATGAGCCAGAACCAAACCAAGCAGAGGTGTGGAGAAGGTCTATGAGTAGTACAGGCGGCTGTGCGTAATGAATTTGATTTGAATACTTTGAGAATTCAACAGAAGAAGTGGTAAGAACAATATTATCTACATATTGATGTTAATTTAAGTTAAATTAGATTTTGCCTTATAGGTTTTTACCTTATATCCTTGAAAGAATTTTCTCTTTAAGGCTTTAATTTTAAAATTTAATGTACTTCACGTCAATTAGTTTGTATTCAATAATAAATATTTTTATTATTAGATTTGTATTGCAATTTAAATAGAATATTTATTGAATTAGAATAATCCGAAAAGTTTGAAGTTGTAAGGATGATAGATTGACTTATTAATTCCGAAAATTTCCAAGTATATCCGAATTTAATATTTAACCGAGAAATATACAATTAAAACGGAGTTGTAATTGAATATGTTTTATAATAATATCCGAAAATTATTTTCGTAATTCCCCGAAAATATAAATTACAAGGATTCAATAATTAACCGATTGTAAATAATAATCCGACCACAATCAGAAGTTAATACGTAATTATGTGGGCTATACATAATTATTAAACAAATTCGATTAGTTGTA
>SNQN01002433.1:4005-27047 GCA_008642245.1 Bassia scoparia | reverse complement strand
GTCTTGTTAATAAAATATGGATGATAGCTCGAAGTTATTATAATGTGACATATTGAGTGATGGTGGTATACAATTACTAATACAAGGTATATAGCGCCACTTAGCAGGAAGTCCCAATAGTACCATCAGCATTATAATATATGGTTATATTTGCATATGATTTTGGTCTTTTATTTTTCTTAATACCACTATATATATGTCTGCACTAGATTTAAAGGCAAACATTAAGCTGTAATTATATTATCCAAATTCAAATTCAGAATTAAACATGAATTCTTCATATCTAATTTAATGTATGCTTCTTGTGAGTAGAATATTTAATTTTGTATCCAATTCACACAAACATCCAATTCACAATCATTGAAGCTACTCAATAACAAATCATTCACAAATCACAATAATTAATACACTGTCAACAATTCAACTATTAAGTAATTCAAAATCTAACAAAAAACAATAATTAAGTACTCTGTAACAATTCACAAATATTATGTATGTATGTCTCTCTTTCTATAGTGTCTTATATTTATTCTATGAACTATAGTGACTTAAACAATACTCGTCTTATCACATGAAAAAGGCTTATAAGAAAAATTATAAAAGGATAAAAAAAGAAAAAAATGATAGAGTGAAAACATTGTATGTTTGAATGCTTGACGATAATTTTTGTATAAATGGCTTAGAATTAATAGCGTTTACGAATTGAAAAGGAAGGACGTGAGATGGAGTACAATAGATTTGTCAACCGCATACTTCGGAATGAGTTCGCTCGATGGGCTGAGGAGTTTGTTTCATTCGCTCACAACACCCCCGAGCTCGATGCGAGGACCAAAAAAAGCGATGTCGTGTTGTTAAGTGTAAAATGGACATGTTCTTCGCTATAAAGAAACACGCTAGAAGTAACATTTTTTAATGAAGGATTCATTGAGAACTCACTATGGACAATGTTCATTCATCATCTGTGTGAACCACCTATTAACAACTTAATTTAACATACATACACATTGAGAGTCCAAAATAAAGTAATACATATATAATAAATATACATTGAACATAGATGGTCGTGGATGTATGTGGAGGAAGATAGTGCAGATTTTAAAAAATATTATTTTAATACTAAATGAGGTGTTAAAATTTTWGAATAAAAAATAGATGRAAAAATCTGGAGATGGTCCTATTTCCATTGAACTTAATGATACTTATCTGAACTTATTTACGTGTTTAAGTTGTGAGATCGAGGGTCATTGCTAATTCGTATTTATCAAACGCAATTTAAACCTATTGATATTTAATCATTTGAATAATTTTTWAAAAAAAAATAAAATTTATCATTCCTATATTATATAAAATTTGATCCAACTTGATATTCTAAAAATTAAATATTCTATAAAGCTCACAATTATTAAAAAAGAACAACATTAATATAAAGCTCACAATTAATTAACAAGAATATTTCACTGAATTATTAATTCTATAAAGCTCAACATTAATTTATATATATATATATATAAACTTAGGTTCATATGAGAACCACTCTTATGGTGAGAACTATGAGAACTTTAATCTCAATCATTAAAATCAACCCAAAATCATCACAACCATTCATTTATAATACAAAACAAAATCTGATTTTCCTTACTACCCTCCTCCATTTCTCTCTCCTCCTCTCATCCTTTTCTCTCTCCTCCCTCACCCTTTCTCTCTCCACCGCTAACCTGGCACGCCACTACCGCCTTGTTGAACCACCGCCACTTTTACTGTCACCTCACCGGACCACCACCACCTACCATCCCCTCCCACAACCACACGGCACGATGCACCACCCCTCCCCCATTTCTCTCTCCTGCCTACCCTTTCTCTTCCCCACCATGCCACCTCCTGTTGCTCGCCGCTGCACCACATCAGCTCCCCCACGCACCACAGGTGGCTCAACCACCAGTCCATCTCCCAAGACTACCATCGTCGCACCACCACCGTCAAGCTCGCATCAAAGTCCCCTTCTCTCTCCTAGTGTGCGGCGAGTGAGTGAGCCTCCACTCCAAACCCCACCACCACCAGCAATCGCCATTCAAGGCCCCCATTCCCACGCATCGACCCTCAACCACCACCACCACACCCACCGGTGCACCAAAAGCCTAGAGTTCACCGCCGTACCTGATTCTCCCCGCACCAAGCAAAAAAATCCCTAAGTTAAAGACCACTCTACGACACCCACAACCACCATTTCAAACACTGCTCAATCACCACCACCATCTCACTTGAAATCAAACCAAGAATCAAAAAATATTAAAGGACCTCACTCTACACCTAATAATACATTTAACGGCTGGGTCTCACGACACGGCGGTTTGCGCCGTTCAGACAAGGGCCGCAATGCGCTTCAGCCTTGCGTTTGTGGGCGCATTTTGAAGGGCGATTTGGGTACGGTGGTTGGTATTTGCGTGTAGTGCTGGGTTGGAAGGGGAGTTATGAGTTCGTGGTTGGTGGTTTATTTTGATGGGTTCGTGTTGTTGGAGAGGGAGAGGGAGAGAGGGTGTGCGCGGAAAACACTTGGTAATTGGTGGCGTGTCGTGGTTGAGGGAAAGGGCTTCACGTATTCATTCTCACTACAGCGAAGAGCCCCCTGCGAAGAAAGGTTTGATGTAACATAGTGATGGTGTTTTGGAGGCATGAGGAAGGTTTTTCGGGTAGGTGGCGGGCGGGCGATTCCTCAAAAGGGGTGGTGGTGCAAGTCGCGCAACTCAATTGCGGGCTGGAGTGTCAGTTGTGGTTTCGATAGGTCTCCGTTCGCGTGGTGCGGTGGTTCAATGGGAATGGGTTTTCAGCTCGGAGGTTTCCAAGCCGAGTTGTATGTCGGCTCGGTGCTGGTGGTTTCAAGGGCTTGGTGGTCAGTCTGGGTAGGTCGGTTGGTGTATAGTCGGACACCTCTGAAGCTTGCGAATCGTTGCAGTGAAGGGGTCTAAAGCGATCTTTATGGGCTCGACTGTACTTTCACGGGTTTGTGGTGATCGTTTCGGCTGATTATGGTACGTATAAGTTGGCGTGAAAAGTCAGAAAGAGAGTATCAAGTATGTGTAAAGATCTGAGCTTCGTTGTAATCGTGTAGACATCTAAGCATATATCTTGCGAACATGAACAACTTATATCCGATAGAACATAAAACTGAAAATCCTTTTTACGATCATGTTAACACTAACAGCGGAGTAATTTAGAATATGAATATTATGACTTATGCTTCAGAACCATAAAGTCTGAAAGCAATCTTCAATCTTAGGACATGAATTAATAGCGGACTAAGTGTAGCAAGATTCAAGTGGGAAAAGTAAAACAATTAACTTCATACATTAGTTATCAGCACTAAAGAGAGCGTTGCCTCCATGGAGCCTCGCCTATATATATATATATATATTACTATCCAAGTACCAACGCGCCCATCAATATATATATATCTATATTATATATTTACTTATATATTTATATATATAAGAGAGAGAGAAGCAGCTACGGATCCACCAGCTTTGAAATACGTGATGGAAAACCAAAATAAGATGGACACATATTATAGCATTGCAAGGCCGGCTTACATACCAACGCAGCCTCAAGGATATCACAAGACTAGTACAGTACTATGAATGAAATACACGTATACCCCTTTAAACCTTCAATGTACCCCAGATTGGAATACAAGTATAATAGCGGCCCATAGCGAACATCAAGTGAGCGATCCAGGGCTCGAGAGTGCGACTGCTCCAAGTATTAAAAGGTGCATAAGTTCTCAAAACACAAGCGTATTGGTGTTTTCACATGATCCTTTCCTATATAATATATATGAATATATATTCATTTTATAAGGCAATTGATATATATAATACTCCCTCGGTCTATTATAATATATATATTAAATAATTATATATATATATATATATAATAAGCTCAAAATTCAAGCTAAAATTCATTAACAATACAAAAGCTGCAAAGCCTCAACTCAAGAATTTAAAGTGAGAGACAAATTAAACTTTATTCCAAGATTGATTAATACCTTCAAGGAGATGTGAATTCAAACTCCGAACACTTTTTGTGTGAATTCGGCTAAGAAAAAGCCCCAAACAGCAGATACTCAACAGCTGAAACAAATCTCACCCAAAATTTTCGCGTATTGCCAAAATACACCCAACGAAAATTCATAATTTTGAGGTTAATTCGAGGACAAATGAAAGTCAAGCACAAATTTACTCTGACAGTTTTTTACACACAAAAAAATTACATGTAGATTTATGAACCCCTTAAATTGACAGGTGGAAAAAAAATAAAAAATAAAAAACTCTTCCACCCCGAAGCGTGGCAGCGGTCGAACCAAACGAAACCCTAAAGAAATTGGGGCTCCTCCAAATCTCCGAAATCACTAACGCAGGGTAATTTTGAACCTCTTCAAGTCATTTCACAAATACGGACTTAGAGTCAGTTGGCGGCGCAGAGGAGGGTGGTTGAGGGTGGCGGCGCAGAGGAGAGCACCGCACAGTCCAACTGAGCAGTGGCGGCGCAGAGTGCTGAAGACAGCCGTGGTCTTCTTCCCCGACTGAATTCTGCCAAGCCCGTCCCTTGGCTGCTTAGTGGCGGCGCAGACTACAAAGGGGAGATAAAATACGGACAAGCGAGAGCATCTGACGAGCATGAGGTGAAGTGGAGGCCGGTGAACCGCGATTAGAGGTACGCGACGGCCGAGCACAGTAGAGGGAGGGAGTGACTCGAGAGGTGAGGGAGTAGTTCGAAGAGGGGGGAATTTCTCAGGGAGGGTTTCAGGGATGAGGGAGTTCGATAAGAAGATCTCGTGAGGGAGCGTTCTCAAGAAGAGAGAGTGTGAGTTTGAAGGAGAAACTGAACACGGGATTGAGTGGAAGTGAAAAAAAAAATTAGCGACCGATCAGTCGGTCGCTAACTATATAACACCAAGGGAGGGTAACCCAATTTTCCCCCTCCGCCAAAATTTTGAATTAGCGACCGATTTATCGGTCGCTAATAGCGATCGATTTGCAAAATCGGTCGCTATTAGCGACCGATCAGTCGGTCGCTAATTCTCAGCGACCGTTTTCAGTCGCTAACGATCGCTAATAGCGACCATTTAAAAATCGGTCGCCCGAAGCCAAATTTCTAGTAGTGGTTATTTTGCATTCACTGCATGTATGCTTGGTATTTTTCAAATGAATTGAAGGTAGGTAAATTTGGGGGATTTGAAGGGTTGAAAGGCAAATTATTCATTATTTTTTTTGTGATTTGCAACTAACAAAAAAAATGAATTTCAAAGGTTAAAATTAGTGGAAATGATTTTCTCCAACTCTAAAATAATTAGAGGATATTTAAGAGTTTTTTCAGAATTTTTTGAAATTTTTTCAGATTTTTTACTAAATTTTCTGGAAAGAAAACAATTTTTATAAATTTTTGGTGAATTGTTTAGAGAAGAATGATTTTGATTGTGAAGAAAAATATAGCAATATGGGTGTCTATTTATAGATCTTGAAAAGTTATGAATTTTGATATTTTTTTTAAAATAATTTTGTAATTGGGAAATAGGCAAAAAACGAATTGTATTAAATGGGTATAATAACCCAGCAGGACACGCGTGGCGACACCCTATTGGGCCGCGTGTTCCTTTATGTCAGTCTTCTTTATTTTTTTTGCCAACTCACATATCAAAACACGTAGTTTTGCCTCTGCGAAGAGCAAAACACGTAGTTTTGATCTGATTTCAGCTAAAAAAAAAGGAAAAATCTGCATTACACGCGAGGCCCACCTGAGTGATTTAATCACGCTGCTCGTCTTTCTTTGACGAGTTGGGTGATTTGTCTTGGCAAGATTTTTTTYATCACATGATAAATCATTGGTGTGTCACCATGATTTTATAAATCATCAAATTTAAGACAAAAAAAATTATTGGTGTAGTTGCTCTTATGTATTTATATTTTGGACAATGTTATATGTAACCCTTAGGGTTATGTATAAGACATAAATATACTTCCTAAAATAGTAAAAAGTTGTGAATTTATGACAAAATCACACTCAAATCAATGTAATAAATGTTAAATTTTATCAAACATTACTATTTTTAGTATCTTATTGATAGCTCTAAGGGTTATGTTTAACATTTTCCTTTTTTCTAAATTTACATTTTTTGTCTTAATATGCTTCATATTTATTATTAACAAAGAATGACACACTAAAAAAAATTAAAATACAGCGAAATATTGGTATGGATTATAAGAAAAAACAATACGAAACTTTATAGATTTTTTTAGATGCACGCATCGCGTGCAAAATATACTACTCCCTTCGATCCGGTTTGTTTTTTACGTTTGTAGAATTGCACGTCAATTAAGAGAAATTGGTATTTGGATAAATTATGTTATATTACTTGGAAGTTGTATTATTCTCTTAATTTGWTTGAGAAGTGTCCAATAAAATTAAAGTAAATCTTTTTATATTTAAAAATGAGRGAATGAGATAAGTTTGGGTGAAAAATCAAGAATGAGTAAATAGGTAAGGGGTAATATTAATTATTTTAGGGGTAAAAGTAACATTATTGKRTATAGTAAAGTATGAAAAAAGAAATGTAAAGAATAAAAGRGAACACMATAAAAGAAAATGTAAAAAACAAACTAAAACGGATCAGAGGGAGTAGTATATATATAAATGTTACGTGGGGCCTGCATACAAGTATCCGTGTAAGTTTTGGTGATCCAAAAATTCCAAACATCTAAGCTCAATAATCCACTCATTTCCTTCCTTCAATTCTACTACGGAGTACTTACTAATTTACTATAAGATCAGATGAAGTATTTTATTCCTGACATTATGCAAAATGACAGAAATGTCCATTCRTAAACAACTTTGATATGATTGATTCTTTTTCTTTGTAAGGACTATTTCGTCCTCTTTGTTGTTCATTATTGTTTTTATATTGCTCCCACCAACTTATACTATACTTCATTCTTTTCAGTAATAATCCTCACTGAAAAAAGGAGCTAATTTAACTTCCAGGGAAAGCTTCTTGTTATCATTGTCATTATGCATGGTTTCATTATTATATTTCTGCCCTTTTTTCAATTTTCTTTCTAGTAAATTTTGATTCAAGATATGCATATCAGTATCATCCAGTGTGATAATAACATTCACAATCCCAACATTTTTTATTTGCCCTCGCCTATTGATGACAATATGCGAATTAAATATATATTATCTATATCTCTATATATAAGGAAAGGGGGGAGGAAGATGGTGTCCCCTCTTAAAATACGTTAATACCTTTAATGAAATATGTGTCTAAAAGACTATAATATCCTTAACTAAAAAAAGTTATAAATTGATGTATTAAAGTACTCCTTCTATTCTATTAATTTCATTGTTTTATTAAAAATTGACAACGCATTTATGACGTGCGTGACTAAACTCAAGTCTATCAACATTATTATACAAATTAAATTAAATCATATACGATATATTTTTGAATTCAAGTCAAAATTATTTACAGAATAATTACAATTAAAATAAATGTATTGTTAATAAGCTATTCCGAAAGAAATAATAATAGCAAATAATTTCTTTAAACATTTTAATTAATTAAATATTATAAACATTTTTCATTAATTGCGATTTTCGTAGTTTAAGCACGCATCGCGTGCACATAAAAACTAGTATATATATAGGAAAAGGATCATGTGAAAATCAAATGATTTGGTGAAACTAAAAACCTAAATTTCAACCATTCATCTTTAGAAATTAAACACATCCATTGAACTAATTTTCCATCATAACCACTACATTCAGCACCACGTCAGCATGCCACGTCAACGCAACCATGCCACGAAGCTGCCATGTCAACAGCCCTCCTGCCACGTCAGCATGCCACATCACTCAGTGTTGACGTGGCATGCTGACGTCATCATGCCATGTCAGGCCACATCACGTAGTGTGACGTGGCATGCTGATGTCATCATGCCACGTCAGCGCAACGTCACGTCAGTGTTGACGTGGCATGACGACGTCAACATGCCACGTAAGCACTTGAGTGACGTGGCTGCTGACGTGGCATGATGACGTCAGTATGCCACGTCAGTGATGGTGCTGATGTGGCGATGACGTCAGCATGCGACGTCACACTGACGTGACGTGACATGCTGACGTCAGCACCACATCAGCACTCTGCACTGACGTGGCATGCTTATTTGGAAATGTCCTAAATTGTGTATGCACAAATGCCTAAATTCGAAAAAATGTCCTAAATCACAAAATGTCCTAAATCGTAAAAATGTCCTAAATTATATGACAAATGTCCTAAATCCGAAAAATGTCCTAAATCACAAAAAATGTCCTAAATTTATATATGTAAAATGTCCTAGTTTTTAGTTTTTACCAAAAGTAAGGTTTTTAGTGGATCCTAACTATATATATTATTATAATAATATATTTATATATATTATATATATATTATATATATTACTTTTACTTCATGTTCTACAAATTCAAAGCTCATGTCTACACTTTTAGGCTCATGTCTACAATGTAATTTACAATTTAACAAATTTAATTTCATATTCAAAAGTATAGTTTTATGTTCTACAAAAATTGTCTTTGTGTTTCTACAAAATGTTTTCATGTTCTACAATATTTTGCAATATTTTCTCTCTCCTCCCTCACCACGACCACCACCCATAACCACTGCTCACAGCGGTTACCACCACCACAGGCGAATTGAGGCCAGCCCAACCCACTTGTACCCTCACCACACACAAACAACCCTGTCCTCACCGAGCCACTACCACGGCACACCGACACCCCTCCCTCACCGAGCCACCACCTAACACGCTCCAAGCACCACCGAAACCCCCCTCCCTCACCGCACAGCTACGCAAACCTCAGATCTAGCTCACAAACCCCTTTCCAAAATAAATCAAACCCACGCACACACCAAAACACCACTGCAACAACCCCTAACACCCCGCAAACCACCGAGGGTCAAGATTTAGTGTGGCGGTGTGCGGCATTGCAGTGACACAATGATTGTAAGTTAGCGGCGTGCGATGACGAAAGCGGTGGTTGAGGTTGCTACGATGTGCGACGAACGTGGATGACGAGAGGTGGGGTGGTCTGGTTACGTAGAGAGAGAAAGGCGATGGAGGCTTTAATTTTGGGGCGTGGTGGTGGGGTCGTGTGTGGGAAGGGGAAGCGGGTGCGTCGGTGTATGGCGGTTGGTGCGGCGCTGGCAGGAAGGTGGTGGATGCGGCGTGGCAGGTAAGGTGGTGGTGCGTGGTGCAGCCGTGCTAAGGAGAGAGAGGAGAGAGAAAGGGGTGAGAGAGAGAGGAAAGAGGTGAGAGGAGGAGAGAGAAATGGATGGGAAATAATGAAAATCAGATTTTTGTTTTAAAATAATTTAAATAGATGAATGGTGTGATGCTTTTGGTGATTTAATGGTTGAGATTAAAGTTCTCATGGTTCTCACCATAAGAGTGTGTTCTCATATGAACTTGATTCTATATATAATATATATATATATATATATATTATATATAGTAGAGAGAGAGGATGAGAGAGACCACCTCCGGTCTCGGACCGTCGTATAATCGACAAGAGAGTCCGATGGCGAGAGAGACGGAGAGATGATCGAGATCAAATAGAGAGCTCGTGAGAAGCATCTTGATCGTGGATTTTGACGATGGTCAAGATTTATTTCATGAAAAAAGTAAATGTGTAAATTTTTGTATATAAATGTGCACAAATTTTCTTGTGAATGTGCAAAAACCAAAAAAATATGCACATTCATGTACAAAAAGTTGCACATTTACTATTAAACTTATGCACATCTTGACCGTTTATCTCAAAAATCAACGATCAAGATTGTTTCTCATGCTTCTCATTTTAAGAGTTATTCTTATTAGATCCTAACCCTATATATATATATGATCTACAAAAAAGGAGGATTAAAATTACGATCTTAGAGTAAATTTGTCCATCGTTTTGGATGTCATCAAATGTGACCAAATTTACGTACGCCGATTATCACTGACCTACTATAACCCTCCTCTTTTATTCTAACTTGGAACTGACAGCAAAAAACCTTGTGGTGGAGTTAGTAAAACTATCTATCTACAACAAATATAAAAGGATGGGCTTCATCACTTGTTAATAATATACAATTATACTCCCATAAGGATGAGATAGACCTAATTTTTGGTGGCTAGTTTAGTATATCTACTTATTTTTCTCAACAACTCACTAAATAACAAGAAGAAAACTAATGGCATTTGTTGTACGTTGAGATATAAACTTGTATTGGTGTACTCACATATATTAAACAATTGTCATGTATAGTATCAATCATTCCCATATGAAGGGTAAATAACATCACCCTCATTAATATGATAAAATAAAACTATATATAGGAGTATTCAAAATAAAATAAACGAACTCTGACAAATAAAAATGGTAAATTACATTAAAAATTAATTCCGACTTAATGGTAAATACTTGCATGCTTTCTTTTAATAGTAAATGGTCTCCACTAAAAATTACAATTTGTATGTGAGTTCATTTTCAACTTTGTTTTTAATAAATATTTTCTCTTTCTTCTTTATTACATAATATTCATCTATTGAGATTAATTATTCTTTTATTTTTTCTCTTTTTTAATTTTTATACAAGTCACCCTGGATGCGACTAACAAGAAATGAGGAAGTATATTATAAGTAATTAAAGGTAAATGTATGACATGATGTTCTTGATAGCAAAACAAAGAAAAAAGGGTGATCTGAGCAAAAATAATATTTGCACAACTAACTGAAACTAGAAATTGTGAGTGACAATCAAAGAATAAATTCTTTTTTTTTTTCTTTTCCCCTTTTTTGTCCAATATTTTTATATAATTGATTAATTCAGTTGAGGATCGGAGAATGAAACTGCATAACGCCTAGATTACAAAAGAACCTTAAAGATGCAGGAGGGAAGCAGTAAAGTTAGTAGTCTATTCAACCACTTTGATTCATTCTACTTTTACAATAACATCTGAAAAATTAACCAAATATGTTAATGTTTTAGGCCAATCCAAACTTCCATTTCAAGATTCTTTCTCCAGTTCACAAGACACAACATATCAGCTCATCTTTTCTCACACAAAAACTAAGAATATTAACTGCATGAATTATTTTACCYATAAATGACATTAAAAAAACCAATTGATTTTTTGTGTGGTGGTAATTGAGACTCCATTTGTTAGGGAGTACCGTTTGTTCGAACTTTCACAACAACAATCGAGAGGGGATTGGAGCCTAACCACTCATAAATGAACCTCAAATCATTATGATTTCAATGTAATGGGTAAACCGGGGTGGATAAAAAAATAATAATAAGTTTAAGTAAAATATAATCTTTTTTTTGAGAGTAAAAGAGAATTGAGTTCGTTAGAGTTTCACTAGGGATTTCAAGAGAACTGTTGACAATGTATGATTCTCTGGTTACTTAAACAAAAAAAAGGCAAATTTAATTACATAGATTATTTAAGCTACTAATTAATAATATAAGGTAGTAGCAGCTAATACTATTAATATAACAAAGATAAAAAGCTTTTTTAACTAAACTCATCATCAACATCGTTACATCGACATAATAATATTAGATAAAAAAAAAAATTAACTAACCTTATCAATGTTATCAACAACATCGACATAATAATATTCTTTAGTTTAATTATTATATGCATGATTCACAAATAAAACAAACTAATGCACAACTTATTACATCACCTCTATTAAATTTTTTGGCTGTTTTTTTCTATTAAAAAGTCAGATGCTTCGAGCTTTCTTGATCTTACGCCCGAAGTTGGCCTGTAAAAATGGAGGATACATGGACTCAATTTCCTTGGAGAAATCAAGTAATCGAGTAACATTATTGTTATTGCTATTACTGTTCCCACATCCATCAGACGACGAACACTTCCGTTTACGAAAGGGCCGTGACTTGGGCTTCCTAGGGGCCGGCGGACACAGCCCGGTAGTATCCGGGATCCGATGGCTCGGCGTTGTCGGTGTCATCGGTGTTTCCTCCATACTGACACAACTACAAATATGATCATCAGCAGCACGACTGATAGAATTATTTGTTATGGTCACCTCGCTTACAAGGGACTTCATTCTAGACACTTCGGAGGCTTGCAGCGTCGTCGTCGTCGTCGTGTGATCGTAGTTAGATGTGTATAAGAGACAGCCTCCATACTGACACAACTACAAATATGATCATCAGCAGCACGACTGATAGAATTATTTGTTATGGTCACCTCGCTTACAAGGGACTTCATTCTAGACACTTCGGAGGCTTGCAGCGTCGTCGTCGTCGTCGTGTGATCGTAGTTAGATGTGTATAAGAGACAGCCTCCATACTGACACAACTACAAATATGATCATCAGCAGCACGACTGATAGAATTATTTGTTATGGTCACCTCGCTTACAAGGGACTTCATTCTAGACACTTCGGAGGCTTGCAGCGTCGTCGTCGTCGTCGTGTGATCGTAGTTAGATGTGTATAAGAGACAGCCTCCATACTGACACAACTACAAATATGATCATCAGCAGCACGACTGATAGAATTATTTGTTATGGTCACCTCGCTTACAAGGGACTTCATTCTAGACACTTCGGAGGCTTGCAGCGTCGTCGTCGTCGTCGTGTGATCGTAGTTAGATGTGTATAAGAGACAGCCTCCATACTGACACAACTACAAATATGATCATCAGCAGCACGACTGATAGAATTATTTGTTATGGTCACCTCGCTTACAAGGGACTTCATTCTAGACACTTCGGAGGCTTGCAGCGTCGTCGTCGTCGTCGTGTGATCGTAGTTAGATGTGTATAAGAGACAGCCTCCATACTGACACAACTACAAATATGATCATCAGCAGCACGACTGATAGAATTATTTGTTATGGTCACCTCGCTTACAAGGGACTTCATTCTAGACACTTCGGAGGCTTGCAGCGTCGTCGTCGTCGTCGTGTGATCGTAGTTAGATGTGTATAAGAGACAGCCTCCATACTGACACAACTACAAATATGATCATCAGCAGCACGACTGATAGAATTATTTGTTATGGTCACCTCGCTTACAAGGGACTTCATTCTAGACACTTCGGAGGCTTGCAGCGTCGTCGTCGTCGTCGTGTGATCGTAGTTAGATGTGTATAAGAGACAGCCTCCATACTGACACAACTACAAATATGATCATCAGCAGCACGACTGATAGAATTATTTGTTATGGTCACCTCGCTTACAAGGGACTTCATTCTAGACACTTCGGAGGCTTGCAGCGTCGTCGTCGTCGTCGTGTGATCGTAGTTAGATGTGTATAAGAGACAGCCTCCATACTGACACAACTACAAATATGATCATCAGCAGCACGACTGATAGAATTATTTGTTATGGTCACCTCGCTTACAAGGGACTTCATTCTAGACACTTCGGAGGCTTGCAGCGTCGTCGTCGTCGTCGTGTGATCGTAGTTAGATGTGTATAAGAGACAGCCTCCATACTGACACAACTACAAATATGATCATCAGCAGCACGACTGATAGAATTATTTGTTATGGTCACCTCGCTTACAAGGGACTTCATTCTAGACACTTCGGAGGCTTGCAGCGTCGTCGTCGTCGTCGTGTGATCGTAGTTAGATGTGTATAAGAGACAGCCTCCATACTGACACAACTACAAATATGATCATCAGCAGCACGACTGATAGAATTATTTGTTATGGTCACCTCGCTTACAAGGGACTTCATTCTAGACACTTCGGAGGCTTGCAGCGTCGTCGTCGTCGTCGTGTGATCGTAGTTAGATGTGTATAAGAGACAGCCTCCATACTGACACAACTACAAATATGATCATCAGCAGCACGACTGATAGAATTATTTGTTATGGTCACCTCGCTTACAAGGGACTTCATTCTAGACACTTCGGAGGCTTGCAGCGTCGTCGTCGTCGTCGTGTGATCGTAGTTAGATGTGTATAAGAGACAGCCTCCATACTGACACAACTACAAATATGATCATCAGCAGCACGACTGATAGAATTATTTGTTATGGTCACCTCGCTTACAAGGGACTTCATTCTAGACACTTCGGAGGCTTGCAGCGTCGTCGTCGTCGTCGTGTGATCGTAGTTAGATGTGTATAAGAGACAGCCTCCATACTGACACAACTACAAATATGATCATCAGCAGCACGACTGATAGAATTATTTGTTATGGTCACCTCGCTTACAAGGGACTTCATTCTAGACACTTCGGAGGCTTGCAGCGTCGTCGTCGTCGTCGTGTGATCGTAGTTAGATGTGTATAAGAGACAGCCTCCATACTGACACAACTACAAATATGATCATCAGCAGCACGACTGATAGAATTATTTGTTATGGTCACCTCGCTTACAAGGGACTTCATTCTAGACACTTCGGAGGCTTGCAGCGTCGTCGTCGTCGTCGTGTGATCGTAGTTAGATGTGTATAAGAGACAGCCTCCATACTGACACAACTACAAATATGATCATCAGCAGCACGACTGATAGAATTATTTGTTATGGTCACCTCGCTTACAAGGGACTTCATTCTAGACACTTCGGAGGCTTGCAGCGTCGTCGTCGTCGTCGTGTGATCGTAGTTAGATGTGTATAAGAGACAGCCTCCATACTGACACAACTACAAATATGATCATCAGCAGCACGACTGATAGAATTATTTGTTATGGTCACCTCGCTTACAAGGGACTTCATTCTAGACACTTCGGAGGCTTGCAGCGTCGTCGTCGTCGTCGTGTGATCGTAGTTAGATGTGTATAAGAGACAGCCTCCATACTGACACAACTACAAATATGATCATCAGCAGCACGACTGATAGAATTATTTGTTATGGTCACCTCGCTTACAAGGGACTTCATTCTAGACACTTCGGAGGCTTGCAGCGTCGTCGTCGTCGTCGTGTGATCGTAGTTAGATGTGTATAAGAGACAGCCTCCATACTGACACAACTACAAATATGATCATCAGCAGCACGACTGATAGAATTATTTGTTATGGTCACCTCGCTTACAAGGGACTTCATTCTAGACACTTCGGAGGCTTGCAGCGTCGTCGTCGTCGTCGTGTGATCGTAGTTAGATGTGTATAAGAGACAGCCTCCATACTGACACAACTACAAATATGATCATCAGCAGCACGACTGATAGAATTATTTGTTATGGTCACCTCGCTTACAAGGGACTTCATTCTAGACACTTCGGAGGCTTGCAGCGTCGTCGTCGTCGTCGTGTGATCGTAGTTAGATGTGTATAAGAGACAGCCTCCATACTGACACAACTACAAATATGATCATCAGCAGCACGACTGATAGAATTATTTGTTATGGTCACCTCGCTTACAAGGGACTTCATTCTAGACACTTCGGAGGCTTGCAGCGTCGTCGTCGTCGTCGTGTGATCGTAGTTAGATGTGTATAAGAGACAGCCTCCATACTGACACAACTACAAATATGATCATCAGCAGCACGACTGATAGAATTATTTGTTATGGTCACCTCGCTTACAAGGGACTTCATTCTAGACACTTCGGAGGCTTGCAGCGTCGTCGTCGTCGTCGTGTGATCGTAGTTAGATGTGTATAAGAGACAGCCTCCATACTGACACAACTACAAATATGATCATCAGCAGCACGACTGATAGAATTATTTGTTATGGTCACCTCGCTTACAAGGGACTTCATTCTAGACACTTCGGAGGCTTGCAGCGTCGTCGTCGTCGTCGTGTGATCGTAGTTAGATGTGTATAAGAGACAGCCTCCATACTGACACAACTACAAATATGATCATCAGCAGCACGACTGATAGAATTATTTGTTATGGTCACCTCGCTTACAAGGGACTTCATTCTAGACACTTCGGAGGCTTGCAGCGTCGTCGTCGTCGTCGTGTGATCGTAGTTAGATGTGTATAAGAGACAGCCTCCATACTGACACAACTACAAATATGATCATCAGCAGCACGACTGATAGAATTATTTGTTATGGTCACCTCGCTTACAAGGGACTTCATTCTAGACACTTCGGAGGCTTGCAGCGTCGTCGTCGTCGTCGTGTGATCGTAGTTAGATGTGTATAAGAGACAGCCTCCATACTGACACAACTACAAATATGATCATCAGCAGCACGACTGATAGAATTATTTGTTATGGTCACCTCGCTTACAAGGGACTTCATTCTAGACACTTCGGAGGCTTGCAGCGTCGTCGTCGTCGTCGTGTGATCGTAGTTAGATGTGTATAAGAGACAGCCTCCATACTGACACAACTACAAATATGATCATCAGCAGCACGACTGATAGAATTATTTGTTATGGTCACCTCGCTTACAAGGGACTTCATTCTAGACACTTCGGAGGCTTGCAGCGTCGTCGTCGTCGTCGTGTGATCGTAGTTAGATGTGTATAAGAGACAGCCTCCATACTGACACAACTACAAATATGATCATCAGCAGCACGACTGATAGAATTATTTGTTATGGTCACCTCGCTTACAAGGGACTTCATTCTAGACACTTCGGAGGCTTGCAGCGTCGTCGTCGTCGTCGTGTGATCGTAGTTAGATGTGTATAAGAGACAGCCTCCATACTGACACAACTACAAATATGATCATCAGCAGCACGACTGATAGAATTATTTGTTATGGTCACCTCGCTTACAAGGGACTTCATTCTAGACACTTCGGAGGCTTGCAGCGTCGTCGTCGTCGTCGTGTGATCGTAGTTAGATGTGTATAAGAGACAGCCTCCATACTGACACAACTACAAATATGATCATCAGCAGCACGACTGATAGAATTATTTGTTATGGTCACCTCGCTTACAAGGGACTTCATTCTAGACACTTCGGAGGCTTGCAGCGTCGTCGTCGTCGTCGTGTGATCGTAGTTAGATGTGTATAAGAGACAGCCTCCATACTGACACAACTACAAATATGATCATCAGCAGCACGACTGATAGAATTATTTGTTATGGTCACCTCGCTTACAAGGGACTTCATTCTAGACACTTCGGAGGCTTGCAGCGTCGTCGTCGTCGTCGTGTGATCGTAGTTAGATGTGTATAAGAGACAGCCTCCATACTGACACAACTACAAATATGATCATCAGCAGCACGACTGATAGAATTATTTGTTATGGTCACCTCGCTTACAAGGGACTTCATTCTAGACACTTCGGAGGCTTGCAGCGTCGTCGTCGTCGTCGTGTGATCGTAGTTAGATGTGTATAAGAGACAGCCTCCATACTGACACAACTACAAATATGATCATCAGCAGCACGACTGATAGAATTATTTGTTATGGTCACCTCGCTTACAAGGGACTTCATTCTAGACACTTCGGAGGCTTGCAGCGTCGTCGTCGTCGTCGTGTGATCGTAGTTAGATGTGTATAAGAGACAGCCTCCATACTGACACAACTACAAATATGATCATCAGCAGCACGACTGATAGAATTATTTGTTATGGTCACCTCGCTTACAAGGGACTTCATTCTAGACACTTCGGAGGCTTGCAGCGTCGTCGTCGTCGTCGTGTGATCGTAGTTAGATGTGTATAAGAGACAGCCTCCATACTGACACAACTACAAATATGATCATCAGCAGCACGACTGATAGAATTATTTGTTATGGTCACCTCGCTTACAAGGGACTTCATTCTAGACACTTCGGAGGCTTGCAGCGTCGTCGTCGTCGTCGTGTGATCGTAGTTAGATGTGTATAAGAGACAGCCTCCATACTGACACAACTACAAATATGATCATCAGCAGCACGACTGATAGAATTATTTGTTATGGTCACCTCGCTTACAAGGGACTTCATTCTAGACACTTCGGAGGCTTGCAGCGTCGTCGTCGTCGTCGTGTGATCGTAGTTAGATGTGTATAAGAGACAGCCTCCATACTGACACAACTACAAATATGATCATCAGCAGCACGACTGATAGAATTATTTGTTATGGTCACCTCGCTTACAAGGGACTTCATTCTAGACACTTCGGAGGCTTGCAGCGTCGTCGTCGTCGTCGTGTGATCGTAGTTAGATGTGTATAAGAGACAGCCTCCATACTGACACAACTACAAATATGATCATCAGCAGCACGACTGATAGAATTATTTGTTATGGTCACCTCGCTTACAAGGGACTTCATTCTAGACACTTCGGAGGCTTGCAGCGTCGTCGTCGTCGTCGTGTGATCGTAGTTAGATGTGTATAAGAGACAGCCTCCATACTGACACAACTACAAATATGATCATCAGCAGCACGACTGATAGAATTATTTGTTATGGTCACCTCGCTTACAAGGGACTTCATTCTAGACACTTCGGAGGCTTGCAGCGTCGTCGTCGTCGTCGTGTGATCGTAGTTAGATGTGTATAAGAGACAGCCTCCATACTGACACAACTACAAATATGATCATCAGCAGCACGACTGATAGAATTATTTGTTATGGTCACCTCGCTTACAAGGGACTTCATTCTAGACACTTCGGAGGCTTGCAGCGTCGTCGTCGTCGTCGTGTGATCGTAGTTAGATGTGTATAAGAGACAGCCTCCATACTGACACAACTACAAATATGATCATCAGCAGCACGACTGATAGAATTATTTGTTATGGTCACCTCGCTTACAAGGGACTTCATTCTAGACACTTCGGAGGCTTGCAGCGTCGTCGTCGTCGTCGTGTGATCGTAGTTAGATGTGTATAAGAGACAGCCTCCATACTGACACAACTACAAATATGATCATCAGCAGCACGACTGATAGAATTATTTGTTATGGTCACCTCGCTTACAAGGGACTTCATTCTAGACACTTCGGAGGCTTGCAGCGTCGTCGTCGTCGTCGTGTGATCGTAGTTAGATGTGTATAAGAGACAGCCTCCATACTGACACAACTACAAATATGATCATCAGCAGCACGACTGATAGAATTATTTGTTATGGTCACCTCGCTTACAAGGGACTTCATTCTAGACACTTCGGAGGCTTGCAGCGTCGTCGTCGTCGTCGTGTGATCGTAGTTAGATGTGTATAAGAGACAGCCTCCATACTGACACAACTACAAATATGATCATCAGCAGCACGACTGATAGAATTATTTGTTATGGTCACCTCGCTTACAAGGGACTTCATTCTAGACACTTCGGAGGCTTGCAGCGTCGTCGTCGTCGTCGTGTGATCGTAGTTAGATGTGTATAAGAGACAGCCTCCATACTGACACAACTACAAATATGATCATCAGCAGCACGACTGATAGAATTATTTGTTATGGTCACCTCGCTTACAAGGGACTTCATTCTAGACACTTCGGAGGCTTGCAGCGTCGTCGTCGTCGTCGTGTGATCGTAGTTAGATGTGTATAAGAGACAGCCTCCATACTGACACAACTACAAATATGATCATCAGCAGCACGACTGATAGAATTATTTGTTATGGTCACCTCGCTTACAAGGGACTTCATTCTAGACACTTCGGAGGCTTGCAGCGTCGTCGTCGTCGTCGTGTGATCGTAGTTAGATGTGTATAAGAGACAGCCTCCATACTGACACAACTACAAATATGATCATCAGCAGCACGACTGATAGAATTATTTGTTATGGTCACCTCGCTTACAAGGGACTTCATTCTAGACACTTCGGAGGCTTGCAGCGTCGTCGTCGTCGTCGTGTGATCGTAGTTAGATGTGTATAAGAGACAGCCTCCATACTGACACAACTACAAATATGATCATCAGCAGCACGACTGATAGAATTATTTGTTATGGTCACCTCGCTTACAAGGGACTTCATTCTAGACACTTCGGAGGCTTGCAGCGTCGTCGTCGTCGTCGTGTGATCGTAGTTAGATGTGTATAAGAGACAGCCTCCATACTGACACAACTACAAATATGATCATCAGCAGCACGACTGATAGAATTATTTGTTATGGTCACCTCGCTTACAAGGGACTTCATTCTAGACACTTCGGAGGCTTGCAGCGTCGTCGTCGTCGTCGTGTGATCGTAGTTAGATGTGTATAAGAGACAGCCTCCATACTGACACAACTACAAATATGATCATCAGCAGCACGACTGATAGAATTATTTGTTATGGTCACCTCGCTTACAAGGGACTTCATTCTAGACACTTCGGAGGCTTGCAGCGTCGTCGTCGTCGTCGTGTGATCGTAGTTAGATGTGTATAAGAGACAGCCTCCATACTGACACAACTACAAATATGATCATCAGCAGCACGACTGATAGAATTATTTGTTATGGTCACCTCGCTTACAAGGGACTTCATTCTAGACACTTCGGAGGCTTGCAGCGTCGTCGTCGTCGTCGTGTGATCGTAGTTAGATGTGTATAAGAGACAGCCTCCATACTGACACAACTACAAATATGATCATCAGCAGCACGACTGATAGAATTATTTGTTATGGTCACCTCGCTTACAAGGGACTTCATTCTAGACACTTCGGAGGCTTGCAGCGTCGTCGTCGTCGTCGTGTGATCGTAGTTAGATGTGTATAAGAGACAGCCTCCATACTGACACAACTACAAATATGATCATCAGCAGCACGACTGATAGAATTATTTGTTATGGTCACCTCGCTTACAAGGGACTTCATTCTAGACACTTCGGAGGCTTGCAGCGTCGTCGTCGTCGTCGTGTGATCGTAGTTAGATGTGTATAAGAGACAGCCTCCATACTGACACAACTACAAATATGATCATCAGCAGCACGACTGATAGAATTATTTGTTATGGTCACCTCGCTTACAAGGGACTTCATTCTAGACACTTCGGAGGCTTGCAGCGTCGTCGTCGTCGTCGTGTGATCGTAGTTAGATGTGTATAAGAGACAGCCTCCATACTGACACAACTACAAATATGATCATCAGCAGCACGACTGATAGAATTATTTGTTATGGTCACCTCGCTTACAAGGGACTTCATTCTAGACACTTCGGAGGCTTGCAGCGTCGTCGTCGTCGTCGTGTGATCGTAGTTAGATGTGTATAAGAGACAGCCTCCATACTGACACAACTACAAATATGATCATCAGCAGCACGACTGATAGAATTATTTGTTATGGTCACCTCGCTTACAAGGGACTTCATTCTAGACACTTCGGAGGCTTGCAGCGTCGTCGTCGTCGTCGTGTGATCGTAGTTAGATGTGTATAAGAGACAGCCTCCATACTGACACAACTACAAATATGATCATCAGCAGCACGACTGATAGAATTATTTGTTATGGTCACCTCGCTTACAAGGGACTTCATTCTAGACACTTCGGAGGCTTGCAGCGTCGTCGTCGTCGTCGTGTGATCGTAGTTAGATGTGTATAAGAGACAGCCTCCATACTGACACAACTACAAATATGATCATCAGCAGCACGACTGATAGAATTATTTGTTATGGTCACCTCGCTTACAAGGGACTTCATTCTAGACACTTCGGAGGCTTGCAGCGTCGTCGTCGTCGTCGTGTGATCGTAGTTAGATGTGTATAAGAGACAGCCTCCATACTGACACAACTACAAATATGATCATCAGCAGCACGACTGATAGAATTATTTGTTATGGTCACCTCGCTTACAAGGGACTTCATTCTAGACACTTCGGAGGCTTGCAGCGTCGTCGTCGTCGTCGTGTGATCGTAGTTAGATGTGTATAAGAGACAGCCTCCATACTGACACAACTACAAATATGATCATCAGCAGCACGACTGATAGAATTATTTGTTATGGTCACCTCGCTTACAAGGGACTTCATTCTAGACACTTCGGAGGCTTGCAGCGTCGTCGTCGTCGTCGTGTGATCGTAGTTAGATGTGTATAAGAGACAGCCTCCATACTGACACAACTACAAATATGATCATCAGCAGCACGACTGATAGAATTATTTGTTATGGTCACCTCGCTTACAAGGGACTTCATTCTAGACACTTCGGAGGCTTGCAGCGTCGTCGTCGTCGTCGTGTGATCGTAGTTAGATGTGTATAAGAGACAGCCTCCATACTGACACAACTACAAATATGATCATCAGCAGCACGACTGATAGAATTATTTGTTATGGTCACCTCGCTTACAAGGGACTTCATTCTAGACACTTCGGAGGCTTGCAGCGTCGTCGTCGTCGTCGTGTGATCGTAGTTAGATGTGTATAAGAGACAGCCTCCATACTGACACAACTACAAATATGATCATCAGCAGCACGACTGATAGAATTATTTGTTATGGTCACCTCGCTTACAAGGGACTTCATTCTAGACACTTCGGAGGCTTGCAGCGTCGTCGTCGTCGTCGTGTGATCGTAGTTAGATGTGTATAAGAGACAGCCTCCATACTGACACAACTACAAATATGATCATCAGCAGCACGACTGATAGAATTATTTGTTATGGTCACCTCGCTTACAAGGGACTTCATTCTAGACACTTCGGAGGCTTGCAGCGTCGTCGTCGTCGTCGTGTGATCGTAGTTGCGAGTATTTGATGACGTGCATTTGGTCGATATTTCTGCGTTGGAAGTCATGAGATTTGAAGTGGTACACACCGCAGTTAGGGGTGTCCAAGTACATGGACCACTATACTAACATCAGAATTGATTGAGCTTTGTAGAAAAATTGCAAAGAAGGTAAAAGATTTTAAAACAGCTAACTAACTGCAACTGTTACACCAAGTCAGAAAATAATGAAGAAAGCTAAAAGAGGGACAAAGATAGAGTAATAGGGTGGTTGTTATGGTTGTTATGAGTGAGGGAAWAATGAAAGAGTAGAAGTTTTTATTTGATTTTTAAGTTTAATTTTGTGGATATGAGTATGAGAGAGAAGTGAGAGAAAGGGAAATGAGAGAAGGTTGCATTGGATCCTTCAACAAGGGGATATGATAACGAAGGCTTCTCAATTTCACTAACTGACGTTAACCCTTGACAGTGACTTGTGCCCCCTGCTTGCCTTTTTTTTTT
>SNQN01002431.1:46404-66583 GCA_008642245.1 Bassia scoparia | reverse complement strand
GTAGTCAAACAGAACAGAAGGATCACCTTGGAGATCATAGTTTTCATTGCAGAATAATATTCCAATATATGCCCCTACAGAAAATGAAAGAAGAACTTGCAGCTTCTTAAGCGTGATGGCTTATTAAATTATCATGGACAGGAACAAATAAAAAACTGTAGAACTCAACTGGATGACCAAACAGATATTTGACTTGCTCTCACATTATTATGCCTCGGAGGTATCTAGTCAACATCTACATGCTTTTACTTACAATCTAAATCTGTTCTCCTTCTTCTAAATCACTTCGTAGTATAAGCTTAAATTTTTAATCCATTTTGTTAATACTCCAACAGATTATTTAGGAAGCTTAAGTCTAATTATGTCTTTGTTGTAACTTCAGTTTGTGCCATGTATGAGGTATAATATTGTCATGATCGCTTTCTTTTTTCATTATAACGAAAGATAATTATTTTCGTTTGGCTTGCTCACCTGTTTAGACACAATAGAATATTGAAGATATTACTAATTTGTAAATACTTGTTTTTAGGTTATTTGTTAATATTTTTTGTTTTGTATATTATTTTATGGAATTACCTAATAGTTAAGGACTAGATTAGAGTTGTATATAAACTATTCATTCATAATTATAGAAAGAGGCTACGGTAAATAATTCTATATGGTATCAGTTGTCTAGGTTTATTTTCATGGTAACGCCTACACTTCTCTCTTCCTCTGTTTTTCTGTTTTCCGCTCTGTTATCTGTTATTTTATTTTCTTAGGCCTACTGTTCTTGCGTTCACCATGGCGGATCGAAGTCGCATTCACCCCGCAACCTATATCACCGACACACACAACACGTACTGTGTGTTCTCGATTTGCGGTGCGAAATATAATAATGGGCTACCTCTCTTCAAGACTCGATTGTGCGCCCATCATTTGTTCTTGATCATAAATTACTTCTAGAATAAGAGAGGAGTTGCTCCTCACTGATACCAGTACGACAAAAGGTCTCAATTGGCAACGCCTTGACGACTATCGTACCGAACCAGTGGACTTTATGGGACGACTCTGGCGGTGATACTTTCTTAACTCTATATCTCGAAGAAGATGACGTTGGACGTGATGTTTTGTGCCAAAAGACTTATGCTAAAGACATCATTGCTCGTGCTGGCATGTCAAATTGCAAATCTGCCGCAACTCCTGTTGATTCGAAAGGCAAGTTAAGTGCCACTGCTGGTTCTCCGTGTGACGACTCGTCCCTTTATCGTCGTTTGTGTGGTGCCTTACAGTATTTGACCTTTACTCGTCCAGACCTTTCTTATGCAGTTCAGCAGGTGTGTCTCTTCATGCATAGTCCTATGCATCATCATATGCAWGCTTTGAAACGCATCATTCGTTATCTTCAGGGGACATCTGGTTCTGGTTTGCAGTTATATAGGTCCTCCATTTCTTGGCTCGTGTCTTACACTGATGCTGATTAGGGTGGATGTCYTGACACTCGTCGTTCTACGTCAGGTTATTGTGTGTTTCTTGGCGGTAACTTGATTTCTTGGTCTTCCAAACGACAACCTACGTTGTCCAAGTCTAGTGCTGAAGCTGAATATCGTGGGGTGGCAAATGTTGTTTCTGAATCTTGTTGGGTTCGCAATCTACTTCTCAAGTTGCATTGTCCTATCTTCAAAGCTACTCTTGTTTATTGTGACAATGTGAGTGCGATCTATCTTTCGGGCAACCCCGTACATCATCAACGCACTAAGCACATAGAGATGGATATTCATTTTGTCCGCGAAAAGGTTCGGAAGGGTGAGGTCCGTGTAATGCATGTTCCTTCCCGGTATCAAATTGCGGACATCTTCACGAAGAGTCTATCGCGAGTTTTGTTTCTTGATTTTCGGTCCAGCCTCAACATTCGCGATCCTCCTGTTTCGACTGTGGGGGTGTGTTAGACAACAATAGAATATGAAGATATTCTATTTTTGTAAATATTGTTTCTTAGGTTATTTGTAAAATATATTATTTGTTTTGTATATTATTTACTTACCTAAGTTAACCTAGATTAGAGTTGTATATAAACACTCACTAATTAATGAAAGAGGCTACGGTAAATAATTCTATCATGGTATCAGTTGTCTAGGTTTATTTTCATTAACCCTACTTCTCTCTTCCTCTGTTTTCTGTCTTCCGCTTCTGTCTACTGTTACTTTTATTTGCAGCCTACTGTTCTTCGTTCACCATGGCTGGATCGAAGTCCATTCACCCCGCAACCCTTATCACGAACATCAAACAACACGTACCTGTTGTTCTCGATTATGCGGGTGCCGAATATAAYAATTGGGCTACCCTCTTCAAACTTCATTGTCGCGCCCATCTTGTTCTTGATCATATTCTTCCTGATAAGGATGTTGCTCCCATCACTGATCCAACGTCAAAGGCTCAATGGCAACGCCTTGACGACATCGTCCGACAGTGGATTTATGGGACGATATCGGGTGATCTTCTTAACTCTATTCTCGAAAGGAATGGGAAAATCCGACTCATCAAACCAAACATGCCTAGCGATTATGATTCTTATGGACTCGACATATCATAACATTTGCACCCCGATGATTAGACGGATAACCCAAGAAAAACACACGGAATAACCGGGATTGAAGTTATGTGTTAATTTGGTAAGATGGCAAAAGAGATACATAAACAACCAAAAACACGGCAAATGAGAATAGTCGAGAGTACGGTTGTATAATATTTGAGTAGGAAAGCATAGTTTAAGCAATTTAGAGGCATGGTGATTGTGCAGGTGAGTCGCCATTTCTAAAGCATGAGCCAAAATGACGGGAATAGAAGCATGGCATAGAAGAGTCCGAGCAACATTATTATCGTTATTGAATTTTTGTTTCTATCTTCGTCACTATAAGAGAGAGACCTAATGTTGAACACAACGCCCCATGGTTTGCCGAGCCCACAGTGTAGCGCTATATAGCTTCTAAGGGCTCTTTAAATATCGCTTTACATAGCTGACAGTAGGTATGTCCTGAGCGATTATATAAAGCCATAGCTTATTCTCTCTTTTGTTAAAGCAAGCAAAAAAAGGCACTTGATGGAAGGGTCTTGTTGATTAAATTACAAAAAATGATCGTCCATTCAATCGATCATGAAAGATCTTTTGTTACAAACCACACGTCGATCATTGTTAACAGGATATTCGCGCAGGATACTCTTATAATGTAAATTGTCTGAAAGTTGCGTGTATAATACAATTATAATGCAAAAATACGTATGTCAGTCGAGTGGCATAAATTGTTGGAAACTAGAGTACCAACACAAGAACAACATTCAGAGAAAAAAATATTCATCGAGATGTCATATTACTCTCTAAAATACATTAATCTATATATTCATTTCTAAAATCACATACAATGAAGATCTACTAAAAGCCTATACATGTTTGCCATTTAATCTTGTCCACACATTTTCCATAGCCATCATTGCGTATATTTATTCTATAGAATATATATCAATAAGAGGCTTATAGAATAGTATGAGACTTTCGGACCGTTAGAAAACTGTGAAGTGAGAAAGAGATTATCTTATTATTGTATCAAATTGTCCGAAACATGAGGACATGATGGTATAGTAATGGACTGAACTATAGACAGCTTGCCTAGATTCTTACATCCCTTTGCTGATCTCATATGAATTCAATTTGGACACTCCAAGTATAAATTTTCTTACCGAATCTATCCACTGAAGACAATTCTTAGTAGTTGTTGAAGGCAAAATTAGAGTAATTTATTATCCTGCCGGCATCTTTTTGGGATTGAGAAACCCTAAATATTCGTGTAGTGCTAAATGCGTCATGATCTAGATCAGGAGATAGTCACTGTGTGATCTTACATGACATATAAGACATAATTTGTTATGCGAAAATTTAGGTGTAAGGATGAGGGAAGGAAAATCTGCTGTACACTGAAAGAGGTCCCGAAAAAATGGTTTCGACAAAAAGGTTCCCTAATTTTTATGCAGAGAATTTCTCCCATTCTTCGACTATTTACACCTCACTTAATAGCTGCTACCACGCCAGCGTTGCAACGCAAAATTTGAATTTTCGACTTATGTGAGAAATCCAATAAAGAAGTGCCTTAATAAATCTCATAATGGGAACATATATAAATGCTATTGACAAACGCAACCGAGCACGAGATAATAAGCTGTGAAATCTGGAGAAATCTAAAGACTTTCTCGATTCAGTGAATATCTTTGAACATGAAGGACATTTTTAAAGATGAAGAGAAGCAAGTGATTTATAAATGAGTTTATTTCTGATAGCCCAATTTTTATGTCACGCTTGATAGAAATCATATTTTGCAGACTATACCTAACTACACACACGGAACAGACGCTGATGTCAATTTTGAAAGAAGTCGCTATTAATGTAAATTATGAAACTGCACAAACAATCTTGTCATTGCTGTAGAAGAGATCTAGTGTGATTTCACTTTCGAACCATTTTTTTCTCATTATGACGAGACGTAGCGCCGTATTTATTTAAACCTTTAAAGTGCGCGAAGTATGTACTACAGTAATATCATTATGGATAGCTCCTGTTATCAATTAGGCATGGGATGGATAATGCCCTAAGACGCACAATCTAGCCTATACTAATGTATGTGTAGATGTTGTCTATTCTTGCCATCTCGATTCTTGACGAAGGACCTAAAAAGAAGTGAGATAAGAGAGTAGGATACTCCATTTATGTCGTTGATCGTTTAAACTTTACTCAATATTTGTGGCTCCACCATCAGCATCCATATATATTCTTTTAAGTGAGACGAATGAATATGCATGAAGTCATGTTAGTCATATGATTGAGAGAGCGAAGTATCTATGATACTTGAGCTACGATAAGAGCTCCCTAAATAATTACGCCTTTTGAGAAAGTTGTATTTGATGTCCCGAGACTGCTAAGGTGGACGCTACTTCAGCCTGCGTACATTGTGTTGCTCCACTATCTATCAGAGGCCAGAATTATAAGACCCAGATAAGTTCTGGTGGATAAAGATGAAAAGACGTAAGGGCGTGTGGCACCACGGTATGGGCTATGTGGTCCGATCTTGACCAGGTGTGTTGGGGTAGTTCGCCCTTTAGGGCCCAAATTGGAGAGCATGGCTTCTTACCAATCTAATTATGTAGAATGTATGGCGCGATAAGATGAATTATGGGTCGACGTGAGCTCCCGACAGTGCTTGAAATGCATGATGTTGAATGATATTATGTGAAACAATATCAGAACTCTATAAAGGTTCTATAAATGCTATAAACATGTCGTCCTTTATTGCGTTTACAGAGTAGCAATACTACAAGGTATAATAAAGAAAGCGATGATTGCCACAACATTGATTACAACGCACGCACAATATCCAATTCGGCGAAGCAGTCATTAGGTCCACCCTACTACCCCTTCACTACCTGTTGTACAATGGCCACTGACTACCTTCCCCACACACCCACAACTAGCGGCAGAAGCCCACACCCAAATGTGACTCGTACAACAAACGGGTCAAGATTTTATAAGAATTCTAGTTGACAGGGCTAATGTTTACTACTACATATGCAGTCTTATACATAGATAGTGCTAGAGCAACCAAAAATTCTCAATAAACTTCAAATCTGAGTAACAAAGGCCCGAGGCATGAAGGCAAAAATTCATAAACCCAATACACTGTTCACAAAATGAACAGTGAGAGGCAAATGAATAGGTCGTTGAATAGTGCGATCACGGTTATAATCGACCAGGTTTAGCATCTCATGGTATCTCAAAATGTCTTCATGCCCCCACTCAACTCGAGAGCCAGAACCTATTAACCTCACTTAGTCATTTTACCTACACATGTCATCCCACACTCCCCACAGAGCCATAACTCGCTATACGCTATACCCCTCCCAAACCCTATACGCTTTTCATTTCTCCTTCATCTCATTCTGTTCCTCTCTCAACTCTCGTAACAAGCGTCATTCCCACCCTCCCTCTTTCTCAGCGCACACATCTTTGAGATAGCGTTTCACTTTTATTCACACGAAATTACACCGAAAAGACACACGCATGTAAAAACGTGGCCTGTCCGATAAAGCCCTTAAGCAACGCGTTGCACGCAGCCAGAAATATTCGAATGAGCGTTACAGTACCTGAAACACTATCGTCAAGGTCAGATCTAACATTCTTTTGACTCATTCGACATCACTTCGTATTCAATCACTTTCTACTATTAATCAGTGTTTTTTAATACTTTTTCTGTGACATAAATAGAATAACTATGAGAGAACAAAGTATTTCGATGCAACACATATGCTAAAGACTCTTTTACGGATTATTGGTATTGCTTTATACCATACAATTCTCGTAATTGCCATTCTCTTATCTATATTTGGTTGTTGAAAGAATTAGTACTTTAAGAAACATCAGAGTCGATCTATTATTAGTCACCAGCGATTTGTTCGATTTTGGCCCGCTTGTTGTTGTGATCGATATCATATAAACATTTTTTTTCAGTACGATTCCACGTATCGGGCCTGTTGGGTGATCTTTTGGTTTTTTCCTATTTTCAAACTTTTGATCAAATCCTGAGATACATCAATAACCTTTCTTCTCTCGTAGGATCGAGAATATAGATGTAATATACTATGGAATATATCTACTTATTCTCTCATTTTCATTTTTTTTTTTAAAAAAACATTTCCTCTATTGAGATAATCCGTTGGAACTTCGGACTGTTAAACATTTTGTTCCCTTGTTCTAATATTTCCTGGATATGCTGCTATGACTTCAGCCAAAAGATTTATAAACAGTAAGAGATGAGAAGCCATCGACACCAAGTCACGGCTCTTTCAGGATGCAAATCATCCAAAAAAAAACGAACCTTAAGGCACAACAATCCTATAAATGGCTAGAGCGAATTCCTCAAGAAATTCATGTACAACCTGACATATGATATTCCATTTCCATCGTCTACTTGATTTGATCGATTCTATTCGGTGTGTGCGTCGGACAAGTGAGGTAGTTTGAAATTCCCTATGTGGCAGATTCAAATCTTCTATATGTGCTTTTATTTATTGATTCCGTTGGTGACTTTCACTGCCTTGCCGTCTTATGATCCGGAGAACCAACAGCGTACGTGTACAGTTTTTCTAGATAGTTGCCTTATTTGATAAGAGGTCCTCATGCCGAGTTATTCGGTCGCATTTTCAGCTCTTAGATTAAATGAGACTATTTGTATCCAGCCATTGCGTTAATATCTAAACATGATATTGAGCTTTGCTAGGGCTGTTTGAATCTGAACTAAGAAAGTCCGACGCTCACAAACATGGTAGACAGAAGCTGTGCGCTCGGTCAAAACAGAAAACCAAAGACTGGCGGAGACGTACGATCGCGCTCGGGCTCTCTCTGAGAAGTTCGCCTCTTAATAAGTAAAAATGAAGAGCCTAAATAACCACGAGCTAATGCATCTAACTCGACCTTCGAAATAGCTCGCGAGCACCATGTCGATAGAAATTATTTACTCACTGTTATTTATATGATCTCATTAATATTTCTATTTATAAAATTTATGTTGATATATTTAAATTTTTAAAGATTGAAGTGAATAATAATAATTGACAAACCTCTTAACTAGGTTAATACTTATTAAAGGAAGTAGGAAGGTAAAGACTTCTCTGGTATACCAATGTAACACCAAACCTCCAATTCTATAAATTATGTAACTATTTATATACCCTTAAATGCAGATGCATTTAAAGATTACTTAATCAGAAGTAGTGCTATAAAATCTATACCACTTTATATTTCTTATCAGTGATATTAAATATTTTAAGTAGAATAAAATTCTTTCGCATATTTATATGCTTAGTATGTTGTTCTAACAGGAGTTAAGGCTAATACAAAAGAACGAAAACAAATATTTCTAAACATGTATACATATATTTCACAAAATAAGTAATTATAAAAGAAAACGATCTAATGGTTTTATATTTGAATATCCAACTTTGAGTAAATCACAATAATAATTTTTATCAAAAACAATTACTACAAATTTTACCACATTGAGCAATCAATATATAGCTGTATATTTTAGATAAGTGTAAACATATCATCATCAAATAGAGAAGTAAACTATTGACTATAAAGCTGATCCATTAAATATTACACTTTTCTGAAGTTATTATACAAAATAAATATGACACTTAAAACTGAAGCGTTGTATTGCAGCTATAACAAAGTATTAGAAGTATAATGTATTATTGAGAAACAAAGTTATTTTAAATACATTATATAAGATATGGTTTAGAAGGCTTATCCTACGATCAAATTTAGGCATTGTACTTATTATTGCCTGCTATAAGAATAAATCTGATAGTTCCATTAACTAAGGTGGCGTGACTCTTAATTTATATAAGAAAGTATCTGTAAGAATAGTTCCTAAGTCATATAATATTGCTGTATTATCTTGGTTTATTGGTACACTATAATGTAGTTCTACTTAGGTTTTTTGTAATTTTGTTCTAGAACATTTTTCTGCTTGAATGTATTATATTATGAATTATAAGTCCATATAATACAGCTCTTTTAAGAACTTTGAGCAGATCAATTAGAAATTTCTTCTCAATATTCAATAATATTCAAACAATGGGTAGTTAAATGAAGGCTTAAATAGACTCAGTAGCATCGCAAATATATTTAAACGAGCTCCTCTTTGAGAAAATGAAGCTCGAGAACAAGCCCTTAAACACTGATTGACTCTCTTCAACGAGGCCCAGCCCCGACCCTTTATACAGCCTTAAGTAATCCGCCTCGTGTTTGACTGATGTCTCGAGCCGACCAGTAAGCCCAGAAGAAGATTGACTACACTAGTCGTCCGAGCTTACATCAAACACATTTGAAGCCCGACGAGCTTCGAGCCTCAATGCCTTGAGACACTCATAAGAGGTATCATCATACGACCGAGCCCCTATCTCTCAGTAGCAATGACTTCTATTCTATTTCTATTTAGTTCTCTTCGTGTCCAGCGTCTACGATTAGTGCTACACAGCCACCTAGTGACCTGGACCAATGGGTTCTTTTTCAGCATGGCCTGACTGATTTATTATATTGTGTTTTCAGTTTTACTTGATTCTCTAAGGTTATTATTGTTCATTGTTGGTCTACTACTTTGTCACGAGATTCAAACACCTCTCTAGATTTTGAAGAAACTTACGAAATGATAAACATTATATACATCAAAAAACTATATAACTAAATAATTCTTCTATCTATCCAAGCACATCAATTTTTTCTTGGACATAATAAATAAAATTGAGTATTTTACCGACTACCTGATCCTATTTGACGTCGTGCATTCTATGATCTTATCGGACTAAAATATTTCCAATTGAAATTCCCATTATCACTATTTAAGTTACCCATGCATAGTTATTTGAGCGAATCAGACATTATTTCTACGATATACACCAAAGCCATAATGATCTTCCTAATGACATGACTAAACTTACATTAAACTTGAATTTAGGTAGAGTTGTAATATCAACAACAAGACTTCTTCAGGCCTGCTGAGTCGAAATCAGAGAGGCATCGAGATGTGAGATAAACCTTTGTGAGTCCCTTTTATTACTTATTGGCATTTTTTTCTTTATATCTAATAAGTGAATTATAGTATGTTATACTCATCTATATCAGCATTGGAAATTTGTTAATACCCGATCAATATTGGAATATTTTTCATGACAAGGAATAAGATCCAGTCGAGCTCAAAAATCTTAATATTGTGGCTATCATTAAATCATAACATTATTACACTATTCTATAACAATAGAATTTTTGTGTTCTAATTGAAGTCTTTATGACCTAACAAGTGTAGGTTATATATGCGTAAATCACAAAAAATGTGTATAGTTTCATGTTTTTAGCCAAGCTATTGAGCCCCTTCATGCTCGTGATAACAAAATTCCCCTCCTATCAATTTATGATTTACCAGCACACTAACTTTCAGAGTAGAGCTCACATACACACCACCTTAACAGCTCACAAACACATCTGATCTCAATATACCTAGAACTATTGCCTCATGCACTAACTAAACCAACTAATATAACAAAGAATGATTAGACAAAAAGTAGTGCTAATCTTGTGATGGGACCTCTATGACATTCAGATACTTACCACCGTATATACTTTGCACCTGCTGCAGCATCCAATGATGCATATCACCACGTACAAGCCCATAATTTTTATAATATTCATCCTAAGAGTGTCTCAACAGATGTTGTAATTTTGACCCTAAATCAATAACATGGTACCATTTACCATCAATACATCAATCTTTAAGCAAGCCTAACTCTAACCTCTATATTTATTGTTCTAGTAGATGTGCAGGTGATTTTAGGTGGTTGTATTTAGACCCAAAGTCCCAAATAGTTTTGAGCGTACTGTTTCAATGAGTATACATAGACAATTGCTTAGTTTGGCGTTGACTTATGTTATGGGATTAATACTCGGTCAAAACCTTGGAAGTGTTCAGATTGTTTTTCTCTTTTTTATAGAGTTGTTCTAAGCTTTTTCATAGCTTTGCTTATTATTCCTTAGACGGCTGTCAGGTTTGCATGTAATGTTGTATAGATTCTGTGTTCATTTATATTTGGGTAATTAATTGCTGGCTGCGGTGGGCCTGATTACGTTTTGAATCTTGGAGATTCAACTCAAAAAAACCTAAACATAATGGAAGAAGCTTATGTTTCAGTTTTCAAGAAAAGTATATCTAATTATCAATTCTAAAGTATTTAAGTTCTCAATCATGGTTTATTAACTAGGATCTTAAATACACGGTTTTTCAAGAGTTTTGGTATTCTACTTTTTACTCACTTGGGCTCATTGTATCATGATTCAGTCATTTCTATGTTTAACGTCTTCTAATTCGATATGACAGCAAAATAATGAATTAATCAAACCAACATTAGGTATATAATAGCGGCCGGTGCTGAATCATACTCAAAATCTTAGTCCCCTTAAAGTTGGAGCGGATTGGCTATAAACATTTAATGATACCTTATATTAGAGTAATTGAAATTATTACATTTATTCACGATGCGCCGTACAAAAATTTCTGTAGGACATTTAATAGATTCTAGTCATATATAGTTAACAATCTATAATAAAAAAAAAGCTTAGTCAACACTATCATGAAATACAGGGTGACGTCATTATGCTGTCTTGTGAGATATAATTAATTGAATAGTAATTCACCATCCAACTAGATTTCCACCAAAAACATATAATACATTTTACACAAGCAAAATTCTTAAAATAAGCGTTGTACTCGAAGCCGTTACTGACATTCTCTCCTATAACCAAATTAAACACAATACTTACTCTATTGTACATTAAGTACATGATTAATGCGCGATTCCATACCTTTTCTATATATCAAATAGAGAATTCATAAGTTAATTATACACAATTCAAGTAAATTGACTCTCACCGAAGTCTTATATTAATACCTATTTATTTATGCTTCACAATATACGATTCATTATAAGATAAAATATCAGACAACCCCAAAATGAGGTTGAATCGTATTACACTATTAAACCAAGAATGAGTAGAGACTCAAGTCGCCTATCAACTTACATGTAATCAAAGATCTATTAGTAACCTAACAATACAAATTGAGAGAAACCAAAGCAAGAGTGTGCGTAAATTAAGTTGTTCTAATTTGAGAGAAACAATATTTAAAATAATGATAAGAGTGAGACCGTTATGCATTGTATCTGATGTATGATTAATAACTCTAGAATAATAATAAAATAAAATTCACAATACTATATACTTATATTTAATTAATAAGTAAGCCACAAATATAGAAAATAGTTTATTAAAATATAAATAATAAAACTGTTTCAACTTAATATAATTTCATGGAGTTCTATATAATAATGAGTTAACAATAAGTAGATTTTGTGAGATAACTACAATAAGACATCACTATCAATCTTGTCAAATGATCTTGGATAAATTTCAAGCAAGCAGAGTCGTGTAAGGAATGCAAAAATTAACAATCGATTGTTGGCAAATTATGAAAACATTGAGAAAAACGTTAGCTCATATAAGAGAATGAGGAGTAAAAGTGTCTATGTTACACGTAACCTTAATTTGAAATAACTAAATACAAGTAAAATAATTAAAATATTACTATAATACATTAATGTATGTGTATGATCAATGTTAACTCTATATCACATCTAACTATCTCACTACTATATAACTATATAAATCTCACATAGCCTACTTTTCTAATTGTTTTGTGTTAATTTGTCTATAGTGCATTAGATATTGCTTATCACGTCTACTTTTTTTATGTTTGGTGTCACTCCATCTAAAACCTTCCAAACTAGCAAACTAATTACCCATTACGTTTCGTACTTACTGTTGTTGATTCATTGTTTGCATACCCAACAAGGTCTTTCTCCGAAATTATTATTTTTGTCTTTTCCCGCCACTTTTACCCCCACGTCAACCTCTAATATAAAGTTACTAAACGTCGGAAGTTATGATTGCTATGTATTATAGGAGCTACTAGAGATTAGCGGATATTATTAAGTAGCGCGAGAGAGAGAGTGAGATATTCATATATAAGACCTAATCATCGAGCGAGTGATTTTGCGTATGACAAAAATAGAGCTTGAGGGATTCCGTATTTAAACATATACAGCATATTATCAAAAATTATTGAATACTGAATTGTTTTCTATTTAATGAATACGCTTTCATGAGGCAGTTCGGCGTACGGCCTCCTGGTCCAGAATCTAGCTTTCCAGCACTCTATGAACTTAAAGCATAATTTTTTTATATATGTTTATTTTCTTCAATAGACCGCACAGCAAAAGGGATAATATTATATTACTTGCGCTACTTACTGAGGTGGCCTTTTGTGTAGTTTATAAAATATATGTCGGTAGTTACTCTATCTACATTGATTGAGCGATTTTTAGTGTAATGATTAAAATTTATTCCATTCGTTATCAGTTATATTATTATTAACCAGATCATTAATCATATTTTATTCCAACTATAGAACATCTATATTAAAGTTCAGAATATTTAGAATACTCGTAAAAAATAATAATTTTGCGTTAATCATTTGGCTATAATATGTAATTACATTTAACGGACTTATTATGTAGTATTTGTCATGATCATTATTAAATGTTTTTTTTTTATGTTCAGTTAGAAATATCTTATTTGCAAAAGATTGTGTTTTTCCTAGATACTATTAATTATTGATCTATTTATCATTATCTTTATACATATATCGATCATTATCTAATTATAACCAGATCAATAAAAAATGTAAAAACATAAGTGCTTAATACTAATTATCCTTACTCTAAAACAGAAATTAAAAAAATAATAAACAATACAAATAGATAGCACATTTTAGCGACCGCAAATGTAGTTACCTGTCTGCTAAAATACTAATTGATGATTTCCATGGTATTTCTAGTTTTCATGGTTAGAAGAATGTATTATAAATTCCAATGACTATTTATAGTACTTTGTGCTATGCGCGTTTCATTTTTGTGTTCGGTTTCTATAGGAAATGCTATTTATTCCCTGGAGGAAAATGATAGGATTAGATCACCGAAAAGCCAATATTCTCGTTAAAAAGGTTGCATCGGCATTTTATAGAAGCATAATCTTTTAATTTGCTATATATGAGTATAAATGAAATAACATAGAGTAGATCCTTAGAACTTGAATACTCCCTCCTTTCCGGATTCAAGTACTCACATTGATCGAGAGTAACTATTTCCATACGCTTTCCCAAGCATGTTTGTATTGCTTCTATATCTTGATTGACAAATCTGCTAGAAAAAGCTATTTTTTGGATGGGTATAAAAACTGAAATTGTTAATATAGAGAACTCGAGAATATTATTCATGAATACGATTTCAAATCCAAACCCCACAGATCCCAGAAGTCTTAATATAAACTCGATCTGGTATATCCTATAATTATTGGTTATCCAAGATGCCTTCTTCACTTCTTAGCGACCGAAAATGGTAGATAGTGAAAAAATCGGGTCGCAATTCCACTCTTCCTCGTACCCAAATAAAAATTACTAGGTATGAGACAGACCTGAAGGACATCCATGAATGGTAAATCAGAGTACGCTAAAAATATTACCTATTTTTAGTGATCTCCACGAAAAACTATAAATCAAGGTCCAACTATAGTATTGTATCTTTCAGAGTACTTAAACATTAAGGATTGGAGTACTCTTACGCCTATTGTACCATTGATCAGTCAACGCAGACCGAAATATATCACGGTTCAGTCGCTCCACAGGATGTTCTTTGACGCATACAGTAATTCCAAATGATAGAGCGATTATTTCCTTCTTTGTCTATGAACTAAAATTTTGTTTAAGCAAAGAGAATCTTGAGAGACCAACAAAGTGAATGCTATATCAATACTCCGATATTTTACAGTCCTGTGTGATTTATCTAGTTTATGTATGAACTCTAATCGGAAATGTAGAAATCTTTACACTATATATATGATGATTGATTAATAATATACTATTGAAAAATGTATTATAGTGGCCAGCCCAAATCTAAAATATGCCCACTTAAGCAGAGTTGTTTTCTATTTCAATTATGCGTGCTCCAAAACAAGCTATACTAATCAGTCTATATAGGTATATTTCTTACTAAGAGATGAGATAGATCTCTACTCTATATTTGTAAAGTATCAAGATAAGCAGCCAGATTATCTACTATTTACACGAGCTAAGCATTACCATTGCAGGTCAAATCACTTCTTGTGGCATCAGTTCAGTCTTAGGTTGATGTAACGAGGTTTATACATCAGACCACAGTTTAGTCACGGTGTGTCTATGCTAATAAAACATAATATAGCACAACAGATAGATTATTTATATCACATTGAGAAGCCCATCCAATAAGCGACTAATGTGAATTCCTTACCCATGGTAATGCAACCATAGTACATTTCCTATAAGTAGTCTCTATTAAGTAAGACGAACTAATAGTTTATGTATGTCATTAGGCGAAGGAATTATCAAATTGATTATATACTAAGATGGACTTTTGTTGTGGGCAGTATAAGTCAAGCTTATAGAGTTTAAATTACACAGATTCCATTTAGTCACTTTTAATTAATGATCTATATTGAGAAGCCATATGTGATGAAAGTAATGAGCTCTGCGTATGAATCTATGAGATTAGGAGTGGGCACCTAGAATGACATCTCACAGGCTCTCATCATACCGCTGAGTTGTATAGGAGAAAGAATAAAAATATAAATATTAATCTGTCATAGATTGTATATGCTAAAAGCAAACACAACACAAAACTATGCAATAGGAACTATAGTATCTAATATGCTCTTAAAAATATCAATTATGTTCAAAAAAGATCAATTAAGGCTAATAGTTCCATACTTATTACGAGTATATTATTATATTATATTATATTTAATTTCTGCAAGTACTACGAACATGGTTTGTTTCAGGTGGTGAGTTTTTACTTAGTGCTGGTTAGTTGAATTAAAACTTCAAGAGTGTCAAGGTATCTTTAAACTGAAAGCCATTTTCGCCTCTACTCGATTAATTTAATAATGTTCAAATAGATAATCTTACGTATTATCTCATTATCTTGATTAAGCTTGTTGGAGTTTTACAGCATATTATGATCTGATCTATTAACTTTGACATAATACGCCTAGTATAAGTTCTGCGATAGGAGAGAAAGGAATTTCAAACCTTTAAGTTCCGAGCAAGTTGATTTATTGTGAGATTAAACTAGCCTATATGTAAGTTTAAACTACCCTTTATGTTTAGATTAACCTGTTAAATCAATAAACCGTGCTCCAATTTACTACCAAACAATGAGATCATAACACCGACATATCTTCAATGTCTTCTCTATCGATTCAAAGTACTTCTTACTATCACATCCTTCATCTAGCGCTTTTAGCACGCGCCAAGTGTTGAGATTTCATCTCCGTTTGTGATCTCCTGCTAAAACGGAAATACATATTGTAACCGTATTTATACAATATTGTCGGCTCTGTGACAAACTAGTCAGAACAAAACGGTATGCGAGCTTTTATCAATAGTTTTGTGGTGTGAGTATGTAGTAACAAGCGAAGATGTTGCTGAGTATACAGCATTATCGATAAAAAATGAACCAGCCAATTCGACAGTTAGTTACGATTGTGTCTCTATGCTTATATTCCGTTCTGATAATCCATATATACACATATCAGAATGAGACCTTAGTCTGAGTGATGCATTCTATTATAACAGCAATTTGTCACTCTGCCTCTTATTCCATTCACACCAATCGATACTATCACTCAATATCTCTACCTCAAAGTGTCGTTGCAAGGGGTAAATAGAGTCTGCGTCATTTTTAAACGTCTCCTAATGCTGACACTAGTTGGTGTGGGTTGTGTATAAGACAATGAGTGGGAAAATCCTATGATTCTGTAGGATCCAGGCATCTCTAGATTTGCATACTGCGGAAAAACCCACTATTCTTATTGAAAACTTTCTCAGCTTATGTCTCATTGTCCTATCTACGTGTCTATATCCAAGATTGTATGATGTTTTAAGGAAGTCTACAGTTAAAGCTTACAATTTACAGTTAAACTTGAAAGCAAATCTAAATTGAAGTAATCTGATACTAAATAGTTTACTATCCAATAAAAACTATTATTAAGTTAAATAACTACAAAAAACTATCACCTATCAGACACAACCTCGTTAGGGGAGAACATTTGAAGCTTTCAGGTGGCTCTATGTATTCTATATAAGGTCCTCAATTTAACAAATCGGTCTCACCATCTCAAACGTAGTTTGAGTGGAGATTCTCATGATAATTAAGGTCATTGATAGTCAGACATAGACTCGCCCAACTCACACACTCTTGTCAGCAATAATGAATCGAAGCAATGAATCTAGCTACGTTGAAACGTGTGCAAAGGGTTGGTTTTAAGATCAGCAGTCAATAATTATTCTTCTATTGACATTTGAATTTTTCAATCTCAAAAACTAGATATGTCACAAAAATAGGCTCTCAAAAGACTTTACCTAGGATGAGTGAGTCATAGAGCAAATTTACCTAAATTGGTCCTCATTCAACACGAGTCCTACGCGACAACGACTTAGAAAGTTTTCAGCAAAGCGTCCCGTTCCCTATACACTGATGCTCATGGTTGTTCGACAATATGAGCAAATCCTTATCTCCCACAACAAGACTAGTATCGAGCAATAGCGATCCATTATATGGAGATATCTCTTCATTATTTTGGTCGTTATTACGCACTACTATCGCAGCGCCAGCTGAGAATTGCGCTATCAACAATTACTTAGACTAATTATACGCAAGAACCCTAGCATATCCTATGAACGTGTTTTTGTTGAGTATCAACAACAATCAATTATGATTTGATGCACATCTAAGAAATAACAAGTAACAAGTACACTTTGATGAGGACGATTGTATACATGAATTTTGTGAATTGTTAGGTAGTGAAGTTATATGAAAAATATTTGAGGGTTATTTTTTACGTTTTTATGGTTAGATAATCAGAGATTTGGATATGATCGGGTCTTATACTTTCCACGATGATAGCAACACTGCAACGTCAAGGGTTTGCCAAGTTCGCGATTACGTACCAAATAGTTACCTTATTGCAAGCAAACTCTTGGCATGCAGACGGGATGAACTTGCAGATGTTTGTGCACTATTCCTGACTTCTTTCTAATGGTAATACTTAGTGCTTGTAATTGTACTAAATGACCCTTATTCCTAAAAGGCAGACTCCTTCATATCAGTGTTGGAATCCAGAACAATAGCATGTTGAATACTGTTCACCAAAATGCATTTAAAAAAGCTTTGCAATAGTTGAACCATGTTGCTCCCTACCATATTTTCTCCTAATCCAATCATGGATTTATCACTGGAAGGCATAATTTTCCACAATTTAGCATTGTTCAAACATGTAGATACTTATTACAAGAAAGTCTTACCCCTGCAGTGTTTCATGAAGATTGATATTCAAAAAGCATATGATTTCTGTTAACTGGATCGTTTCTAACACAGTATTTTACTGCTTTATGGCTCTGGTACAAGTTATCACTCTATACTTAGTTTTTCATATCCCTAACGTTGGTATTAATATTTCGTATGTTGTGTTAGACATCTTAACTCACCTAAGTTTGTTTTCTTTATAGCAAAAATACTCTAATATATAGATGTCTATACATGGCGTTTTATTTCGTCTTGCTTGAAATTAATTATCATATATTGAACAGATCACGTGAAATACAGCCTATTCTGAAATTCTCCTGTGTCATTGTACATCTTTTGATGTTATCATGGAAATGCGCATACATTCTCACTTGATTACGACAGAGGTCTACTCGCTTTCATCTGATATGCTTCTTAGTTTAGATAAGCCCTGTTGTAGTCGCACATAAGCCAAATTCCATCGTGATTTAATGCACGTATTATATGAATATGGTGTACGTTGACTATCATTAAAAAGAGCTAACTCACAAATCTTATGTAGCCTTTTAGGATATGACTAGAATTTATTATGATTTTTATTGACTCTTATTTTGAGATAAAGTTGCACATTGGGAAGTCCGGCAAAAAGGCAATTCCTTTAATACTATTTGGTGAGCAATTTTACTTCAATACGAGCCATTATATAGGCTACTTTAGTGAGCGGTGGGTCCACACTTTACTACAAAAAAAAGGAAAAGAGAACGCCTCAAATATGCTTAAGAGAACCTCCCAGGAGCGTTCTCCCATGTCACAGTTCTCTTAGCCTAAGAGAAACACCCCCTTTTTAGATTTTCTTAAAGTAAACAAAGAGACATTGTTCATAAATAGGCGTTCTCTTTTTCTTCCCATTAAAGAAAACTAACATCTTTGAGGATGTTCTCTTTGCTGTCTTTTAAAAAATCTACAAACCCCAGCAAAGAAAACATCCTGCTTTAGGAGGTGTTCTCTTGCCACTTACTTAAAGGAAACATCAATTAGTGGAGTTCTCCTTTGCCATACTAAGAGAACAAGCAATTTAATGGAGGTGTTCTCTTTGCCGTTCCCAGAAACATGAACATACTTGACTTCCCATGAACATAATAACGCAAAATGGATGAATGACCCCGGCCACCTTGAAAACAATAATCAACTGTAGATTAAATTGACACAATTCTCAATTAACTTAAAACTTTCATTTTATTTTTAAAAAACCAATTATATTGACAAATAACTTATATAATATAAATATAAATCAAAAGTTGACCACTTAATTTTAACAAAATTGCTATTATCACTAAACTTAGTCAGTTTAATAATCCATTACTATAGAATCTCTTTTCCATTAAACTTGATATCATTGCTCGTTCCAACAGTATTGCAATACTATTATGTATACCTCTAATAGAAATAGTCAAAACTTATTCCACTATCTAATCCTGCACCATTGATACTACAAGTCAATACATATAACATTATCGGTTACTAAAACTTTGGTTTTGAAATGAAGAACACGTTTAGCTTGTTAGTAAAGCTACTATAAATATAACGTAACAATAACCTGTCATCATCCACCGCTTTTCACAACCAAAAATTAGGACGTAAGAAAGTCCCAATTATTGATTTCAATCAAGGTAATTTTTCACTCTATGTAATAAATTAATTACATAAATCTTCAATAATCTTTTCAGCAACTATCGATTATGTCTTCATCCTTCATCTTCTCACAGAAACTACAAGATTTTCAACTTTACCAGCAAACTATCTTGTGAATCACAAACAATCATTACTTTAGCGTTCGATTCATCGCAATTTTCTGACGACCTTTAAATGTATGTATTGACAGACTCCGTATAAATGTAGAAATCCACTAATGTTCTTATACGTCTACCCTTCAAGTAACCACTATCCTACTCCTTTCGTTGAGAATAAGTCGAAGGACCCCCGGGGAAAACGTGATTGCAAAGACTAGTTAATTTAATCTAATGCAAAATTGTTATTTATGCCACCAAACTATCACCCTGTTATAATACAAGCAATTAAAAATAATGTTATCACGATCAAAATAACTATAAAGATA
>SNQN01002431.1:26945-46379 GCA_008642245.1 Bassia scoparia | reverse complement strand
AAAATTCATGAGCCAAACAGTTCTACCTACGATTTTCTCACTGAAAATTGTTTAGAACATCTTCCCTTGAGGCAACACATTCTGCCTCAACTTCAATCTTCCTCTCCTGACCCCGCTGCTTCATCCGACCCACCTCTAAGCCCACCAGCGGTCACTCCTGGGCCGCGTGGGTCTTCTGCTTCTTCTGGGTCAACAAGTCCCTCTTCTGAGCCTCTTGGTCCGCCTTCAGGGCCTACTGGTCCGTCTTCTTAACCGTGTGGGTCTTCTGGGTCTCCTTCTGGGCCTACTTGTCCACCTTCTGGGCCTGCTGGACCTCCACCAAACTCCCAGCTTTCTTTTTCTCCCATTTCGAGTCCCCATACTGCCTCCCCTCCCATTTCCAGTCCGCCTTCCCATGCTCGTCATCCAATGACTACTCGGAGTCGACATGGCATTGTCAAGCCCAATCCTAAATATCATGCCCTTCATATTTCTTCTTCTTTGTCTCCTATTCCAAAAAATACCGTCCATGCCCTTCGTGATGTTAATTGGAAAATTGCTATGCAAGATGAATATGATGCTTTAATTGAAAATGGTACTTGGGAGTTGGTTCTTAGGCCACCTAATGCTAATGTTATTCGTTGTCTTTGGGTGTTTCGGCATAAAATGATATCCGACGGGTCATTTGAAAGGTATAAAGCGCGTTTGGAGGGGGACGGTAAAAYTCAAAGGGAGGGTATTGATTGTGATGAGACTTTTAGTCCCGTTGTTAAACCTGCTACTATTCGTATGGTTCTTAGCATTGCTTTATCTAAGTCGTGGTCTATTCATCAACTGGATGTGAAGAATGCGTTTCTCCATGGTAATCTCTCTGAGACTGTTTATATGTATCAACCTATGGGTTTCARAGATCCTGCTCGTCCTAATCATGTTTGTCTTCTTCGCAAGTCTTTATGGTCTCAAACAGGCTCCTCGAGCCTGGTATCAGCGATTCAGTGATTTTGTTCGGTCTGTTGGTTTCGTGCATAGCACTTTGGACAATTCTTTGTTAATTTATCACCATGGTAACGCTACTGCCTACATTCTTCTGTATGTTGATGATATTGTTCTCACAGCTTCGTCGGACTCTCTTCGCAAGCCATTCTCCCGCCTTAGTAGTGAGTTTTGTATAAGGATCTGGGGGAATTGAGTTTATTTGTTTGGGTATTGATATTTCTCGTAACAAGGATGGCAGTTTTGTGCCAAAAGACTATGCTAAAGACATCATTGCTCGTGCTGGCATGTTCATTAGCAAATCGCCGAACTCCTGTTGATTTCGAAATGGCAAGTTAAGTGCCACTGCGCTGAGTTCTCGCGTGTGACGATCGTCCTTTTATCGTCGTTTGTGTGGTGCCTTACAGTATTTGACTTTTACTCGTCCAGACCTTTCTTATGCAGTTCAGCAGGTGTGTCTCTTTCATGCATAGTCCTATGCATCATCATATCAAAGCTTTGAAACGCTCATTCGTTATCTCAGGGGGACATTGGTTCTGGTGTTGCAGTTATATAGGTCCTCCATTTCTTTGCTCGTGTCTTACCACTGATGCTGATTAGGTGGATGTCCTTGACACTCGTCGTTCTAAACGTCAGGTTATTGTGTGTTTCTGGGCGGTAACTTGATTTCTTGGTCTTCCAAACGACAACCTACCGTTGTCCAGTCTAGTGCTCGAAGCTGAATATCGTGGGTGGCAAATGTTGTTTCTGAATCTTGTTGGTTCGCAATCTACTTCTCAAGTTGCATTGTCTATCTTCAAAGCTACTCTTGTTTGTGACAATGTGAGTGCGATCTATCTTCGGGCAACCCCGTACATCATCAACGCACTAATAGCACATAGAGATGGATATTCATTTTGTCCGCGAAAAGGTTCGGAAGGGTGAGGTCCGTGTAATGCATGTTCTTCCACCGGTATCAATTGCGGACATCTTCACGAAAGAGTCTATCGCGAGTTTTGTTTCTTGATTTTCGGTCAGCTCAACATTCGCGATCCTCCTCTTTCGACTGTTGGGGTGTTGTTAGACAACATAGAATATGAAGATATTTCTATTTTGTAATATTGTTTCTTAGGTTATTTGTAAAATATTTATTTGTTTTGTATATTATTTTACTTACCTAAGTTAACCTATGATTAGAGTTGTAATATAACAACTCCTAATATGAAAGAGGCTACGACAAATAATTCTATCACTCCCAACAAAAAAAAAATAAAATATTGATTTAAGCTTGTTGTCATGTTGTATAATCTTAGAGAAATAATAGCTTTTATGTCAGCAAGGCAGATTCCATCCAGTAGTTCAACTTTAAGCTCTAACAAAACCATAAGAAGCAAGCCATAAGACATATAATGAAAGCCATAATTTTTATGATATGAACTCTTTCAGTTCGGTGCCAGGTAGAGGCTCCCCTTCCACATCACATGGTTGATAGCTCATTGACTCATTCCACTTACCAGTCATCACAATTTAGGCTCCCATTAGAATCATATACAAAGCCATCTACCTCATATCGACCAGCTCTACATGGAACACAGCGGTCAGATAAGTATAGAAACATAAACGAAATTGATAAGTCATGAAATTAAAGGGAGCACAAGATAACATTTAAGTGAAGAACACCAAATAAAGTTCACCAATGATGTCACGCCATCACTACAAATTACAACAGGGCAACACAGGACATGGCCATCACAAATACTAACTTATTCCCACTAGCTAAGAATTAAATAGATAAAACATATCAAACGCTTAGCACATACATGATACAGCAAGTCACTCAAACACATAAATTAAATTTGGACAAAAGTGATTAGACAAAACATGTATCTTTCTTTTAGGCTTTGAAGGGGAAAATAATTAGCTGATTATTTGAAATAATGGAAAGATACAACACAAGCTCAGAAAAAAAATGAATTTAAGCTCAGAAATTCAGTTAATATACAAAGCTCAAACTAAACTTAATTCAAGGTTGAATTAATTACCTTAGGGAGAGTGAATTACACCCAAAAAACCAGATTTTCGAGCTAATTCGAGCTGACAATCAAGCAAATTCTGTTTTTTTACACACAAAAAATACATTAGATTAAACCCTAAATTAAGTGGAAAAAAATTAAAAAAATTAAAAAAAACCTTACCACAGCAGCTCCCAAACCGAAACCCTAGAAAAATTGGGGTCTCAAATCTGAAACCCTAATAGAGGGTAGTGGGAGTGGCGGCGCAGAGGAGAGTGGTTGAGTGTGGCGGCGGTGCAGAGGAGACTACCTTGATTGGCGGCGCAGAGGAGAGGAGGAAGAAAGCAGCGACGCAGATCCAAGGGGCGGAGGAAAAAAAAAAGGGAGTGGTGGCGGCGAACGGCGGTGGAGGCGGCGAACTGCGATGGCGGAGGCGAGCAGGAGGGAGGGAGTTCGAAGACAGTGAGGGAGGGTTTGGGCTTGAGGAAGTTTGAAGAGAGTGAATGAGGGAGTTCGAAGTAGAGAGAGAGAGTTTGAGTTTGAAGATTGTGAATTAGACGAGGTAAGTGGAGAAATAAAAAAAATAGTGACCGACTGATCGGTCGCTAATAGCAACCGATWTGCAAATCGGTCGCTATTAGCGACCGATCAGTCGGTCGCTAAATAAATACTTCCAAAGGAAGTTAACCCGATTTCCCCCTAAGCTAAAATTTTGAATTAGCGACCGATATAGCGGTCGCTAATAGCGATCCATTTGCAAATCGGTCGCTAATAGCGACCGACCAATCGGTCGCTAATTCTCAGCGACCGTTTTCAGTCGCTGACGATCCCTAATAGCGACCATTTGAAAATCGGTCGCTAAAAGCGATCGCCCGAAGCCAAATTTCTAGTAGTGAACCCACCTTCTCCCTTTTAGCAGTATCCTGATCAGCTTTGATAGGAATACCCAACCCACCAAGCAATTTCTCCAAACATYYCCAATACTTGAGAGGCAAATTAGGTAATTGCACCCACACAGGCACATAGACAAGATCAGGACAAGAGAGGTCCATTTTATCATGCCATTTCTTCAAGAAGACAAGCTTGTTGTCAAGCATAATATTGACCATATCTAAAGCTATATTMTGTGCTTTAGCATTAAGAAAACGAATCAAGAAGACCCATTTCTTAAGAAATAACACCTTATCAATGTTGGCTTTACCCCGCAACCTACGACTAAATCCATCCACCAATCCAACTCTAGGGTTGGAACCAAGAACATACATGACAACACTGAAATTCCAATAAGCTAGTTCATCCGCAATGTCATCATGAGTAATGCAAATGTCCCCAATGTCCCCAACAACCCTAGACCCATCAACCCCCAAATCAAAGGATACTAGTAATGGCATAACATCAGGTGGCAAAGTAGCATTAATAGGGTCACCATTAATAGAAAAAGAAGCACATTTATAGGAGGAAACTAAGGAAGAAGCAGCATGAGTTACCTCAACTCCATCAGACTGAGATTTCGAAGGATACCCAGAAATAGAGTATCCTCCGATTTCATTGGATTTAAGCACACCAAGACATTCGGAGAATGTGGATTTCATGCGCGAATGTTGCACTAGTTCCTTCATAGAATCCTCACCAAATAGCAGCACATTATAATCAACAATCGCATCATCAAAATCCAATCTAGGTATTGTATCAAGAACCCCTTTCATCACGGATTTCGATTTCGATTTTCCCCCTTATGGAAGAGGAGAACGATCAAAGTCAACCATTAGGCTGTGAGATCGATGAATTTTTGTGCTCCCTTGTCCCTGAGCTTTCTTCTTACTCCTGCAATTGCGAGCCATGGCTGTATTGTAGAGAGAGAGAGAAAGCTAGAGAGAGAAAGGAAGCAATTATTATTATTGGCCTTGATGGTTCCAACTTGTCAAATGAATTTTTATACTTTAGATTTTTAACACTTTGGTTTGAACTATTTTCTATTTTAGATTTCCGCTACAAAATATTATTTTAGCCTAAACGTTTTAACACGTGGCAGTGGAATGCCAATAGTTCTCTGTATTTTCGGCTAAATAWTTCACAGGTAAAGTGGAGAATTATTAGGGTGTTACAAATTCGAGTATTGCCCACACATCACTAAAGGTAATAGCTTTAGTGAACTCCCCAATGAAGTCTCCAGAAAACTATACGGGCGTCAGGGCGTCACCGGGCCGGACTRGGTCCGGTCCCTCTTCTCCAGGGGGTACAATTTAAGGGCGGCTCGATTTGTTTACGTGAATTGAATTCATGCTTTTGCATATTGTGAGTATGCCTAGAGTTGTGTGTTTATACTAGAAATTGGTAGAGCAAGTTTCCACCACACTTCTTTTAGGAAGCTACGGAACCCATTTTAAGCATTGGCTATAATTGCATAAAGCAAGGCGAAGGACTCCATGTCTGGWAGTGCACCAAAGGTCTGGATTAGAAGACAAGGGTAAGGGTGAATTAGTGCACAACACCACCCCGCATCTAGCGGCCTCTACTTAGTTATTGCGAGATCATTGTCCAAAAGACAACAACAAACTTTTTTCCGTTTTAAACCCTAAGCATGCAATATTACTAGGCGGGTTGTGTAACAGAATACTATGCACATGGTGTCTAGTTAACTGTGGCATGTGTTGTTAATTTCGTATTCCAGGAGTCTAATGCCGGTTGTCCATAGGTATCTTATTAGGCGTGAAACATGAAATTTGCAAGTCTTTGTTAAAGCATATTATTGTTCTAAGACAAGCATGCAAGCACTCGTACGAGGAATTTAAAGTTATGCCTTAAGGTTGCTTTTAATTTGAATTGTCAAATCGTTCGCTAATCTATATTAAATTCAAATTACATAGAATGTCAAATTTCTAAACAAGCTTGCAAAAGGAGGTTTAGAATTGAGACGTTGGCCTCAAACCTACCTTGAAACATGACGTCGAAGACCAAGAACGCTGCCTCGGACCCTTAGGAGCCCTTGTCAAACCTTAGAACCCTTGAAAACCTCTTAGATCTATTGCAAAAGAGCCTTTGAATTGGCTTTTATATGTTTGAATTGTATTTGAATGTGTTTGAGAGTATTTGTGAGAGAGAATAAGAGAGAGATAAAGAGAGAGAGAGAGAGAGAGAGAGAGAGAGAGAGAGAGAGAGAGAGAGAGATTTGTACGAGTGAAAGAATACAAGTCCAAAGCCAAACGTTTTTTGAAATGAATAGGGAAGGCTCCCTATATATAGGCAAGGGTCGAAATCGGCCAAAAACAGGTAAGTTTTTAGCGCAATTGCGCCCAAAAAAGGCTTGGATTTTGGCTGATTTGCTTGCCTCGAATAGCTTGATTGCGATTGTATAATATCGTAATATAATCATACGTGATGTTATACGATTATTATTCGATATTATTGCGATTGTGTCGGATTTTATTGCAATATTCGAGATTGTTTTTCTCGAATAGCGAGATTGTAATGAAATAATATAGTAATATAGTCGTATAAAATATATGCGTGATTTTATACTATCATAGTTGATATTATTGCGGTTATGGCTGATATTACCATGATTCTTGGGATTTTYCGGCTCACTCGTGACGCTTGTCTCGAGGCGAAAATCCCGGGATGGCCCACTATGCTTAGTTTTGCATTTTTACTTAAGAAATTCATAAATATTAAACCTTAAGTCGAAAAATTATGGAAAAAATATGTACAAATTCCTTGTGAAGAGTAGGGTTGTATGCTAAAATTTTGTGAATTTTGGAACCGTGTTTATGATTTAATTAATTATCTCAAAATTAATTTAATCGCTGAAAATTCTGAAAATTGCCAAAAATGCTTAGAAAGATTCCGAAAGATTCTAGAAAAATATTTAAAAATAAGTTAAAATTATTTTAAGATTAAAACTTATTTTTGAGGTGCTAAATACCTGGAATAGGTGTCCGTTGCAAGGGAAACTGCCTTTTTTTTGGGCCTATCAGTGTTCTAGCTCTCTCGATTTGACTTGTGTGTTGCGAGGGGTGTCTTATCATTGGCCTTTCTAGGCTAGGGACAAATTTATGTATCTTCACACGGGAAGCTTGCCTGCACGCGCGAGGGGTTGCAAGGGACTGTCTAGGATAGCAATCCATGACCCCGGAAGGTTCCGGAAGTTTGCATGTCGCTCGGTTTTTCGTTTTGCTTAAGAAATTCATCAATATTAAACCATAAATCGGAAAATATTGGACAAAACTTTTTAAAAATGCCCTGTAAAATGTAGTATTTTTTGCTWAAATTATGTAATTTTTTGAGGTGTGTCGATAATTTAATAAATTATTGCAAAAATAATTAAACAATTGGAAACCCCGAAAAATTAAAAATGCTTATATTAAAGCAGAAAAATGCTAAAAAAATGTTAAAAATGTCTTTGTTGCTAATGATTTTTCTTATGTTTCCACCGTGGCTTTYGCGAGGTTGATTGTGCTTCTACCTACGATTCTGAATCCATTGGCGATTTTTTTGAGTACTGGTTGTGCTTCCACCTATGGTTCTAATTCCACTGGGGATTTTTGTGAGTGTCTTCTCCTATGGTTCTAATTCCACTAGTGAGGGTATCTCGTTTGTGTCTCACCTATGGTTCCGATTCCAGTGGTGAGGTATCTTGCTTGTCCACCTCGATGCCTCCGTTTGGATTTCATGGGGAATTGTTGCGATGTCAGTATTAATTCCTCTGTTAGGACTCACTAGGGAACATGAAATGCATTCCGTTTTGATGCCTCCGTTTGGACTTCCTTGGGGAAATCTTGCGAGCGTCCGTATCGATGCCTCCGTTTGGACTTTACTAGGAAAACTTATGTTGGTGTCCGTATCGATGCCTCTGTTTRGACATGGTGCTAGCTTGAACTTTTTATCCCATCTCGRCTAGTCGTCTAGGAAGATTAAAATAATGGTAATGTCGCGTATAGCCACGATCGCTTATACCATATGTCTTTTTGCTGGTGCTTGCTTAATCTGCTCTTTCCTATCTCGGCTAGTCGTCCAGGAAGATTAAAATGATGGTAACGTCCCGTATAGCCATGATTGCGTATAGWTATGTCTTTTTGTAGGTGCCTGCATTGCGTATAAGACGATCGGGCTAAAGCTCGGCCATTGTATGCTTGCTTAGGATGATTCAACTTYGACTGGAGAACGTGTGCTTTGACTTTGACCCGCTTTCGACCTTCGCTTGATCGTAGCTATTGCTTTGTCTTGACTTTTTCATTCGCTTGYGGCTTGTCGTAGCTTTGCGGGTGTAGTTTCGATTTGATTTGATGACTTTCGGGTCCATTTTGCTTACTCAGGGTCATTTTTGTCATTGTGCATGACTTTGAAAGTTGGTTGGAACTCCCGGGAAGTTCTCATGACATTTGATTGCAATGGACTTCCCGCKTATACATGTGGGCCCACGAGAAAATGGCTCGAAAAAGAGCCAAAATAAAAAAACAGGGTGCAATTACGCCCAACATTCAACCATTTTTGGCTGAATTTGTTGCMCTTTAAGGCCACTTTGCCTCATTTGGTGACTTGCTCTTTTCTTGCTTCTTTCAAATACTCTCCAAAGTCCATTTTTGCTTAAGGGAATTGCTTGGATATGCTTTGTTTGCTCATCAAACTCCAAATTCAAATAAGTTTGCTAACTTAAACTTGAAATTCTTTTATAAGTTGTAAATTATTATTCAAAATCATGTTATTTGAATATGCCTTGTCAATGTGTGCTATTGAATTGGGGCTTTCTCCCTTTCTTACGTATTCTTGAAATTGTTGAATGCTTTTGCTTATCCATGCCTTTGGTAGCCTTTTGCAACTTGTTTCATCAAATTGACTGCAAATTTGAATGAGTTATGACATTGTAGGCTTACTACTTGAAGAAGATGAATAGTAGCTTACCATGCCCATGTCTTGTTGAATTATGCATATGCCTTACTTATTTTTGCTTGTTGATGATAGAATAAGCTTTTCCAAGACCATTTGCAACAATTTTAGTGCTCATGTATGATTTCACCATTATAAGTAGCTTAAAGCTTGAAAAATCCTTGTTAATGGAGATTTGCTTGTTTCAGTGGGGATTTTGGTGCATAAGTGAATGCACACACCTTCTTGAAATCCTTGTTGCATATAGAATTCTGAACGGAATTGTGCATTCCATTAGCCTTGTACGATTACTRGGGAGAAGAAGTGCTCTTCCTTGCCCTTTAGTTAGTTGCTTATTGCCTCGATTGCTTGGAAATTGTGCATTTCTCTTCACCATAGTTGTGCTTGCTAGCTATGAGCCCCCGAAAGCCATTTGTTTGCATGTGAGACGTCCATTTTTAGCTGTTATGCTGCCCATTTGATTTTTGAGCCTTTGCCTTATTTTGCCCACAACATTCCGATCTGGAGAGGGAAGATAGTGGCCAGTTCCCGGAAGGTGACTGGCTAGGATAGCTCTGAGCTGCATTGCTTCCCTGAATATCATATCTTCATTCSTCTGAAGAATGGACGGGTATGTTGTTTTCATTTGCTTGGTGGCCTTTGTTATAATTTGCTTGCAAACCTCGTGTCATCTCTCGTGCAGAGCGATTACTAGATTCGGTCGTATGAATCCTCATATACGGTTGGTGACATCTTTAGTAATGAGTTCTTTGAGTGTCGTCCTAGAGAGTGGCGCATCTTAGGCCAGTGCGGCTTTCATAACGTCATSTTTAGCATGACCAGCCCATCGTATTCACTTGCTCCTAAGCTCATGGTGTTCGGCTTGATGGAGTGGTTTTGGGACATCACAAACACCTTTTACTTCCCATGGGGGAGAATGTCTTTGACTCCGTATGATTTTGTCATGGTTACATGACTTACGTTCACGGAATGACTTGTCCCTATTGATAGTGAGATCAAGATCACCAACCCTCGCTTGGATGACTGGTTGGGCGATATCGTTCACCGACTACGAGTAGAGAGCGTGGAAAACAGAGCGCTACAACTTATTGGTGGTCTCGAGTTAGAGGGAACCACAATTGAGCAGTTTGCTAGGATCTTCATTTTGATGATGCTCTGTACTGCTTTACGTCTTGATAAGGGCACAGGGAGTAGAGTTCAGCTGTGCTTCCTCCTTGCTTTRGAGGACCTTTCTGAGGTCTCCACTTTTGACTAGGGTGGGTTAGGCTCTGGCGCTTTGGTCCATTCTATGAGGAAGTGTTGTCGCCAGATAGATGGGACTACAATTCCCACGCTAGCTGGCTACTTGAGAGTGCATGAGGTAATTTTGTTTTTGTTTTTACCACTTTATTTGCATTTAATTTGCCTTCTGTTGGTTGATATTGGCAATTGCAGTTTTGGATGTATGATTACTTTCTAAGCATGGGCTTAAAACCCAGGTTGCATTCTCAAGTGTAGCCTGCTCGATGGCCAACGATGATGTGGTGGACCCCTCGAAAGACTCCGACTTGGAATGGTTGACTTCAGCACCCTAGGAGGATTATCCGTCGTCTTAACTCAACTGATGTGAGTTTCGTTGTTTCATCATTTGTATGATTTTGACACTTGTTACTCTAATTCCATTGCTTTACATAATGAGTGGCTCCTATGGAGGAGAGTAGGAAATGTAAGGCCGAGGGGGCTTGCTGCAGCGGTTGAGTTGACCAAGAGATGATGCGTCATCTAGGGGCCGCAAGAGCTCGTTTGGTACATTGGAGAGCTCGTGGTGAGGCAGCATAGTTGCTCAGAGCCTGTGGTGCCCTAGGAAACTCCTAACACGATAATGGATAATGATTTGTTACTTTCTACATTGAATGCTGACTTGAGTCATGGCTAGCCAGCATAGTGCGGGCTCTTCCTCTTAGCATTTGTTTGAACTCGACTCGTTGCTGACATATGAGTCTTGATCCTTTATCGTTTCATTTGCTTTAGTTAGCTGTGCACTAACTTGAACTTGGCTCGTGCAGCCTGACTAAGACCTCGGAGAGATTCCTTTTGCTGACTTGAGAATCCTTTCTTGCTCTGATGAGTTCATTGAGCCTACTCCTCAAACTGGTAGGCATGCTCAGAACTCGATTCCCCTTGGAGCTGGTCAAGTAGAGAATTCATTGCTCGCTAGCTTTGCCCTTTTCGTGTCAATGTTTGCTCATGTACTAACTTGCTTGACTTGTGAAATAGATGCCTAGGGCAAGCGTCATGAGACTGCTAGGGATGATTGGTGATTAAAGACACTCCTAGAGTCAGTTGAGAGATTCGGTAAGTGCACCAAAATTGTAATTTTGATCATTTGTGGGGTCAGGAACCCGTTTCTCACTTGGAAACCCTTTCTGCAGGTTCATCAAGGCGACGATAATGATACTGATGGTGATGTAAGGATGGGGCGAGCCCCCAACCAGGGTAGGAATTCGACCTTGTTGGGCACAAGGTTCGCGAGCGGCGATTCAACTTCTCGTTTTCAGCCCGAACCTTCGACTCAGTTAACAGTACCAGGGACCYATTCTGTAGTTTCTTTTCMTGATGAGTTGCTGGACGAGTCTGCCTTGTAAGTGCTTGCTTCGCTYAGCTTTTCGACGTTTCTCGAGCAGTAGATGTACCTGTCACCTGTAGGGGAGGGGGGGTGACCTTAGCTTTGCACTGGTCGATTTTAGGACTTAGTTTAGACCTACTTAGACTCATTTGTTTGCTTTTTCTTACTTTACTTGACTCTTTAACTCAACTCTAGCCTAGACCCGAGTATTTGGGTAAATACTCCTAGACTCGTGTATGACTCTAGACATATCTCATTTTGTAGTGCCGAGCTTTGACTATGACTTGCAAAAGTCAACTTGCTAGCTATATGCAATTCTTGATGCATGTGTTTAAACTTCTATGACGACATCGATCGTCTTGCGTTATTACGTATGTTGCGTTGCGTTGTTTGAGGTGAATATTAGCTCATTTGTCCGTGAAGATCTAGGGAGGGACCAATAATGAACCAAGAACTGCGCGCCATAGTAMATGGGAACAAAGAAAAGGAGCAAGATCGGCCAAAATAGGCCAAAACAGGGCATAATTACGCCTAGGCTAGGCCCAATTGCTCTTGGAAACAGGCCTATTTTGGTCGCTTGTTGATTTTTGGAAAGTTTGTGCGGCCTAATTGCTTATAAATAGGGGTTTATGCTTACCTTAATTCGTCATTACARCCTCAAGAGTGAATTAAAACCTCTTTTTTAGATTTCTTAAATTTCCTTTAATTCATTACACCAAAGAGTTTTGTAACAAATCAAATGGAGAGAGATTTTGTTAGTGCTTTTAATGACTTGTTTTGAGGCTTGGATGCTCACGAGAAGGAGGAACGTTCAAGGCTGAATTACGATGTTCTCATGATTTTAAGGTATGTAAGCCTTGATTCGAAACCTTCTCTATGCCGCTATTAGCCTGTGGGACCCGTTGATGCATTGTTTTCGCTTTTGTGACAAGGAAATTGTTCCTTTGCCTGAGGAAGTTGGTGCTATTATTAGTTGGCCTGCTGTAAGTCTCCCTTGTATTCCTATTACCGCCGTTTACTTTGTTGGAGAATGTTAGCGATACTTGTGATTTAGTCTAACTATTTCATGATGCATAGTGCATGGTCGGGAAATTGACTTACTTGCCTTAGTTGACTATGTTGCTAGTGATGCTTTTTGCCGTAGAGTTTACTGTAGGCGTGCAATGATGATTTGCTTGTTTGCGCGCTTCTTATTTGTTCATGGAAAGTCGAATGTTGGTAGGTTATGCTAGCATCATTTCTATTGTTGAGCAATGTGATGCTAGACGTACTTCTATGCCGTTGTGCACGGGGGAGTTATTTGTGTTGCTTGATCGTCTTAAGCAGGACGCACATGTGCCTTTATCTGGATGCCCTGTTTTGCTATAGGTATAATATTTTTGCTCGAATGTTTGCAAAATAGTGCATTTATACAAATATTACTGCTTGTTTATTGATGCGATGACTAAAAATTGCAGATGCTGCTATTTTTGACAGATTTGGCTGATGGAGCGCTTGAGCCATGTTGAGGCGCCCCAGAATCCTGTCAAATATTCTGGTAAGGGATTCTTTTCCCGTAAGAGGGTCCATGTTAACAAATCTCAATATGAGTGGATTCTTATCCTTATTGGTCGTGGAATTCTCGTGCGACGGACTGTCCCTTGGTAAGGTATTAGGAGTATGGTGCATACTCACTTCTGTTCGTATGTGTGTATGGCTAGTTTGACCACGTTGACCTTTTATTTGCCTTCAAGGGTGATGAAGCAATTTGGGAAAGTTYAGTTTATTCCCGCCGATGACACGGTTCCGCTGAGGACAAGTGCTTGCATTCGGGCAATGSAATAGAGTGKGAAAAGTATTGGGAATCCCGTTCGACACTTGAGGTAACCCTACTTGCTCGAGGTGACCAGAGATCTCTGCCGATTACTGTGTTTGGAKGAATGCCACTAATACGAAGAGTCGTGTTGAGGTAACACGTGCAGAGCAGAAAGACCATGCCAAAAATAATTGACTAGACTGCGACTCTACTGAGACCCTTGCTGCTAAGTAAAGAGGCGTTTCAGCTAAGGACAGACTTGGTCTTAAGAAGGTGCCAGTTTGGAGTAGGCTTGAAAGACTTCCTCCTTTGAGGATTGATTCAAATGCTACTGAAAGAAGACTTAGGCTTAAATAGATGTTTGGAGGTGATGCTAAAGAGAAAGGGAAAGTTGCATTGGAGGATAGACCCAAGAGACGCAAATGGGTGAGGAAGCCTAAAGGTGAAAGCTCGGGTGAAAAGAAAGATGATGTCAAGGAGCATGAAAAGGAGGGAAGGAGTGATTGCTTTTTTCAACACCTCTTGTTTAATTTTAATGTTTGTTTATTTTTGAGTTAATAAAGTGATTGCCCTGTGAGACCTGTGAGACACTTTTGCTTGCCATAAGTGAACTTGGAACTTGAAATTTTCTTTTGTATTGTAGTTGCTCAATTTCACTTACAAGTAGTAGTAAATTACAAACTTGCATGGCTTTTATACATTGTTTACTTTTGAGCATGTTAAAGAAAACTTCGTCCAATTGCCGTTTGACTATTGTTGACTTGCAAACCCTAAACAAGTAGGGCACTTGTTATTATGGTCGAGCCTCAGGGCGAGGCTGCCTACGTATCCTATAAGTAATCAGGCCATCCGTAGTTCTGATGCATGATGTTATCGTGTTGCTGAAACRCGGTGTGCGTGTATATATGCCTTAGACGTGGTACTTCTTGAGCGGGTCTAAGTTRATGAGGCTGTAGAAATCATCACTGTTCATCTCCATTAGCTAGACTGCCCCTTTAGTAWGATCTTTTAGACAATATTGGGACCTGGCTAATTAGGACGGAATATTTCTAGGGGATCTAGGACTATCTTGCGGAGTGCTTTATGTACCAAATCACCTTCTTTGATGCCTCATGACTTAACTCGTTGATTGAAGTACCATTCGACCCTCTTTTGGTATGCTTGTACCTGATGCAAGACTGCTAGCTGGTGTTCATCGAGCAAAGCTAACTCGTTGAATCTTTCCCTTACCCATTCCGCTTTTGGGAGTTTGCCTTCTAGGATAAYGCGTAGAGACGAGATCTCTAATTCCACTAGTTKAACAACTTTGGCACTATAGAACAGTGAGAAAGGAGTAGCTCCAGTTGAAGTGCGAATAGAGGTCTTGTAACCCTATAGAGCAATGTGTAGCTTTTGCGGCCGATGTCGATAATTCTCCGTCATCTTAGAGATAATTGTTTTGAGATTCTTGTTAGTTGCTTCAGCTTTTGGCAGGTGCCGCATGTACGAACATGTTTCCATGGTGGTCTAGTTGTACCCCAATCTGATGATGTTAGAGCCCAGGAGCCTACTATTCATGTGAGTGCCACAAACTCCGTCATGGACGTGCTTAATGATCGTCTGCTTGCCTATTGAGTAATGCAAATGAGGTGAAGGCCGTTGTAGTGTCTCTTACAAAGTTCTCCACCTTGAAGCAGGTATTGAGATGTGAGACGCCTCAGAGCTCTTTGTTGCTTTTTTGTCCTATTGGAGGGATACTCGCTAGTTTTTAAGTAACCCTTAATGTCCTTGTACCACGGCTCTTTTGGATAGAGGTTAGGCACATCATCTGTTTCGTCTAGAGCACAGACATAAATCGGATCTTGCCTTCGTTCAATGACTAGAAGCATTTGAGTGACTGAACTAGGAATTCGCACCATAGATATGAGCCTTGGTTGTGCATCCGCAAATTGATTGTCTTCATGTCGTAGATAAGTGTATTCGACTTCGTCTATTTGGGATACAATGTTCTCTTGGTAGGACTGATACTGAGCAAGGATAGATTTCACTTCGTACCTTCYATCGGCCCAAAATCTAGTTTATGATGAGTGAGGAATCACCATATACCCGTAATTTGTTAACGTTAAGTGCAACGACGGCCTRWAATCCCAAAATACATGCTTCGTACTCTGCGGCATTGTTAGTGACGTCGAAGTCGAGCTTTATGGAGAACGAGGTGTGCTCCTCTTGTAGTGAGATAAGGAGCACTCCTACTCCACACCCTTTTCTGAATAGATGCACCGTCGAAGTATAATGACCAACTATCCTTTTTTTTTATCATGAGTTCATCCGGGAAGTCAAAGTCCTTCGCAAAGACTTCGTCTGGAGAGTCTGCTAGGAATTCGGAGACAATGCTACCTTTGATGGCCTTTTGGGGCATGAACTTAAGGTCAAATTCGGCAAGGTAACCATCCATCTGGACATGCATCCATTGGCTGCTGGCTTTTCAAAGAGGTACTTTAGAGGATCCCCTTTGCATATGATGTGTATGGTATGTGTGAGCAAGTTGATAAGTGCAAAAAATGGTCACTTTTAGGCACTTATTTCTTCCTTATTTTGGCCAATATGTGTGTTTTCGATATCATTTCACTAGCCTTTTGGTTAGTTTTCCATTTGTTTAGTTTTGCAATGCTTTGTTGGTTTATAGTGGTTTTTATATGTTTTTCACTAGTTTTCTCTTCTTTTCTATTTTTGTACACTCAATTGCAATTTTTGTGAATAATTGCAAGTTGCCTAGATGTGCGCATGCTAGTTTTAGGCCTTCCTACTTGTTGGCTTGGTTGTGGTTGCTTAAGTTGAGCCTTAAGGCCCTTGAACTCCTGCTCTAACACCTTCTTTGAGCCATATCATTTTGCACACTTTGAATTTGTAGGTGAGACTTTTTGCATTGAAAGTAAACTTCGAGAGCTTTCCAACGGTATATTACAAGCTGCAATCCCGTCACCGAGCAAGAAGTTATGATCGTTCAAAGTTGAGTAGTTCARCATGATGCAGGATGCTCCAGAATTCCAGTAGGGTTATTGAGCGGGCAYGCATATCGAGGTACGACTCACCGTCGACCCACGCATGGAGGTGTGGCCACCGCCTGGCCTACGCGTGTTGGCATGCGATTGCAGCTCCCCCTATTYTTTCCAGCAACTTTTTCGAGTAGACGCGCATTCCCAGGTCCGCCAGTGCCTCGTCCCGGGCCTTCCAAGTTTGCCCGCGCCTATAGCCACTCCTCCTCATATTTTCAAAATGTTTTTGGAGGCGTGCGCGTATACCGAAGTCGGTCTGCGCCGTGGCCCGCGCGTCGGCCCACGCCTACTTGTCACCTTCGTTTTGTTGACTTTTCGACGTTTGACCAACGTTGACTTGACTTGGAGGAGTATTTTGGAACATGTTGTAATTAGTAATGGCATACTTCTAATTATGAGGAGATTGTAATTGAGCCATGTATATATAGTTTTAGGAGAGAGAAACAAACAAGTAATTAGAGTTTTTAGAATAGAATTTTAGATTTCAATTTCAAATTTTATTTTCTTTCAACTTCATCTTCTTCATTCTTCCATTAAATAGGAGAGAGAGAGAGCTCCAAGTTCTTGATGTTTTTGCCCTAGAATACTTATTTCTCAATCAATCTTAGCAATCCTTATATGCTTTCCATCTAGAATTTCGAGGTAATTCTATTTCTTGGTTTTGTTTTCAGTTTTAATGTTGTTTACTCCTTGTTTTTGCTAATTTTTTTTATTTCCTTGTTTTGTGGGTTTTATTATTGCTTTTGTTTTTGAATTCCTTTGTCGATAACTAGCTTCTACTAATTTTTGTGATGATTTTGGTAGTTGTTTTGCTCAATTTGTCATAATTAGTATTATGTTGTTTCTAGAATACCCATTTTTGTTGTTGCAATTAGTAGTTTTAATGGCTATTTCCTTATCTTTTTCCTTTGCTTATAATGAATTCTTACTTTTAAACATGCTTTGTGCGTAGATTAGCAACTTAGGAGTGCTAGGAAGCCCATCTATAACTTATTTAATGCCAAGATGATATTAAACACTCATTCCAACCACCATTATTGTCATAAATTGAGATTTKTCAACCTTACTTCCTTTGGATTTGGCCACCCAAGGTCTTGGGATTGAGAGGTGCCTTAATCAATCCTTTGCAATGGATTGTGAGGATTGATTTGGGTATTGGTTTAATCCTTGTTTGTTCAATTCTTGTGAGGACTTGAGGCGACTTGGGTTTATGCTTTAAATGGGAAAGTTGGATGACTAGGGAAATGATTCTAACCACATTGCTAAACTAAGATTTCAATTAGCCSTTTGTTGGATTTGAGAYGATACTTTGATTGGCACAATTTCTTACTATAGATGGGCACAACTAGCAACTCCTAGGTGTTTTAGCATTAATTGATTTCAAAGACTTATTTCAAGTTCAACATTAGCTTAGCTTTCGAAATTTCTAAATTCAAGTTGTTTTTCTCACCAATTTAGACTATTTAAACTTGAACACTATTTTTGATTCCTTCCTTGTGGTTCGTCTCGTTACTTACTCAATATACTAGTATAGTTAGTGGTTTTGGTTTTACAAATGTTATTTGATAGGCCTTGATTAGGAATTTTCCAACGACAACCCTAGTTGAGAGCCACATCAAATTGGCGCTGTTAACGGGAAGGAAAAGTGTTTGAGTTTTTACAAGTCTAAGTTGGTTTTACTTGCTTTTTAGTGAAATTCAAAAACCCAAAATGATTTTATAACTTCACTTGAAGTTAATTTTGTTTCATTTAGAGCAATTTTCCTTTCATGCAAAGTAGCGAACCACTTGTTTTTGACCCCGAGATAGAAAGAACATTGAGGAAGATTCGAAAATCAAGGAAAATGGGTTCAAAGGCTAGTGAAGAGAGAGAGAGAGAGAGCGAAGAAGAGTTTGAGGATTCGAGTGATAGAGAGAAAGAAATCGAGGAATTTGAGGTTTAGAAGGAAGAAATAATGGCTAGACCCTTGAAGGATTTAGGGATACCGGGCTCCTATGCGACCACCAATGCAATTTTTTACTAAACATTGATGGGAACTTTGAGAGTAGGCCAAACCGTAGTCAATTATTTGAATCAAGGCCCTTTCATGTTTTGAAGAATGAAAACTTACACAAGCATTTAAAGGATTTCGAGAAATATGTCGATACAATCAAAGTGAATGRGATTAGTCAAGAGTACTTGAGACTTAAGTTGTTTGAGTTCTCACTTTTGGGGAAAGCCCTAGATTRGATCGAGAAAGAGGTGAAACTCAATTCTTTGACTACTTGAGAAGAAACAACTAAGGCTTTCTTGCATAAGTTCTACCCCCATAGAAAAATGGCAGAGATTGGGGCCAAATTGCAAGGCTTCAGACAACGTGTGGATGAGAGTCTTTCCAAGGCATGTGAGAGGTTCAAAGAGTATCAAAGAGAATGCCCCCATCATGGAATCCCTAAATGGCTCTTGTACAAAACATTTTACATGGGCCTAAACAACACAAGTAAGACAAGCTTGGATGTCGGAGCGGTTGGTCTCATAATGAATAAGAGCAAGAATGAGATAGAAGGGATCATAGAGGAAATCGTGGACACTTATGCAACTTGGCAAAAGGGTGAGCGAGCTTCCCCAAGGCAAAGAAAAGGCATGGTCCATTCTCTCAGAGAAGACGAGGTGGTTGAGAAAATCCTTGAGGGCATCAAAGAAATAGTGGAGAAGTCCCCTGAGAAGTGGGGAATCTCCTCCTCTCAAGCGGCTCCACCCACCCTATTAAAGGGCCAAGGTAAGTCCAAGCCCCAAGTGTACAATTCCATGCCAAATGGTGTTTTGTTTTGTAATAATTATGGTGCCTATGATCATCTTTCTTATTGTCATGTGCAAAATGCGTCCTTAATTGATGATAACTATGTGGATKAATTACCTTATGATTATGATTTTRAGCAATGTAAATTGATGGGTGACTGTAGACACCTAAAAATGTCTCCCCAAATGAGTAATCAATGATGAAGTATACCACATGTCGCAATTAATTCGAACTCGAAAATACGCAATTGAACTCGTAATGAAGCTCGAAATATGTGAAGTCACACTCGAAATTATGAGTCAAAGGTCAAATACGAGGCAAAAATATTTTCTTTTTGTTTTCTCGATAATCTCAAAGGTTTTCAAACAAGTTAC